>SKCR01029258.1:0-85957 GCA_019454045.1 Zanthoxylum bungeanum
TATTCCCAATCTGAAAATTAGAGCCATTTAAATACATTTTCACCCAGAATTATGTTCTAAACGCTAATCTTTCAGCCATCTTGATTGCTATAGTCCAACTATCCAATCAACGATTTCGGGTACAATTAAATGTAATGATTACTATAGTCTAACTATATAATCAACTACAATTTATTGGTTACATTCAAATGCATTGATTACTATAATCCAATTATATAACCAACTACAAATGAAGTAGTTTGAATACAGTCCAACTGTTAAATTAAAACAACAATTGAATATTAGTCCAACTAATATATTAATAATTAGTGACGAAAAATAAAATGAGCGCGTATTGGCAAGTATTTAAATGAAATTGCAAATTTAATATTTGTCTCCCATAATTTTTCGGCGAGCCTCTAACCCTCTGTGGAGTACTCGGGAAACCTAGTTTCCTAGAGGGCTAGGATCCCGTTAAATAACCCACAGCCTTGACTTTGGCCAACAAGTTGTATGAAACTTAACTAGGTAGATCTCTAAGATCAATTGGATCTCATCCAATTCCTAGATCCAGTATGTGGACCTCCAAGTCCGAAACATATATCCAATATATCCCAATATATCCAATATATTTCCTAACATTTTTCCTCTGAATCAACTAAGCCTTGGCTTTGGCTCAACAAGCTTAATGAAACCAGTTAAGCGTGACCCATTGACAGTGGGAAAGCTTCGTAATCTAGGCCGATGAACAAGAAATGACCTTGAATTTGGCCAAAAAATCACAACTTGCCCAAGACGTAAGATATGGAACAAAGCTTTCGTGATTTAAACACATCCGTGATGGACAAAGGTCTTGACTTTAGCCAACAAACCAATGCCAATCTTGGATCTTGAGAGAGAATCACTCAATGTAAGGAAAAATGTTTAATATAAAAATGAGGGTTTTTGTCGCGATTTGGCAACCAATTTATTATCTTTAATTAGGTCTCATCATACACCCTTAAACATGCATTCTAAAAGAATAATAAGGCGCGAAATAAATTATAATGATATACAGATGGATATACGATACAAATTGTTCCTAGAAAAAATCTCTCCATTTCCTCTCTCCCGCTAGCACTATTCTTACTTCTACCTAATTACATAATACTTCTAAAGAAACCTCATTTACATTGAGGGGAATTGGTGAGAAGAGAAATACAATGAGATAATGAGATAATAGGCTGGACACGCAGGTCCAATTTAATAAATTCTAAATTTATTACAACAATTTCCAAAATAGTCCTCACCCTTCTAATATTCATCCGATATACATTATTCATACATACATCCAAGTATTCACACAAAACATGTTATTCAATCAATCTAATCCAATTAATTAATCTTTGATTAATGACCATCCAATATTCATACAAAGATTTGATTTGCGCGAGTCAATCTCGTTTAAGAATAAATACTCAAAATAAGTATTCTTGATTATATCGAACTATAATTTTAAATTGAATCCAATACTAATTCATATTTAATTCCAATTAAATAATTACACATTTTTATGTGCCTTTTAGACTTAGATTCTAAATCTAATCTTATCGGGTCTCAAATGCCCAATTAGTATCCAATACTATTCAATTAAAGTCCAATGGGCTTTTAATTAATTCATTAGGCTTGGGCTTTTGGCCAAAATGGATCTAACCCATAATGCCTAGGCCTAATAGGAATAACCCTATGCCATAGAATCAATTTTGGCCCATTAGGCCCAATTAAATTATTAAAGGTCTAATTGTCATATTTTGGACTTTATGGAAATGGTTTAGGCCCAAATATAATCCAAGACTAAAATTTGGCCCAACCAAGCCCATTAGCCCAAATACAAGAAATTAAATTAATATATCATTCCAAATTACATATTAATTCAATTAAAGTGCAATTAACACAATTAATTAATTAATCTAGTATTTCCAAAACACTAATTAATCATGCTTAACATTTTAATTTATGTCCAACACAAATTAAAGCACAATCAATCCATTCCAACATGCTTCACACTCACGGCAATACATGAAATTAACATCCAATTTTGATTTGAATCTAATTAAATCAACAATTAACATTCAATTTCATGTGAATAAACATATCCAATTTTCTAATTCAAAAATTAATCATGAGCTCTCCTAGGGTAGTGTAGGCACTGCATTTTTACATATAAGCCCCGATGATGAGCCTCATATGGAGGCACTACTCTTTAAGTTGCGGAAGTCGCGGGAAACAGATGTCGGAAGGGAGAAGTCAGAAATCAATACCTTGTTGGATTTAATTCGTTTGCTTAGCTTCGGGTTTACTCGTTGGACCTCTGTTTTAAAATTTACCCTCGGCCCAAACCTACAATAAGCCCACACACCACCAAGCCACACACCAAGCCCACCAAAAGAACCCAAACACATGCCCAAAAGAACCAACCACACGCCCATCTCCTCCAAAATAATAAATCCACACATTAAACACATGTTGAAATCCTAATAAATCACCTTCCTAAATTAAAAGAATCAAATCAAATCACCTTCCCGAATTAAAGGAATCAAATCAAATCTCATAAATCACATTCCTAATTAAATTAAATCATATGCCTAAACTAAATCAAATCCGACAAATTACCTTTCTAAAGTGAATAGATTTTTCCTTATGACACACTAATTAGAGATATCCCCATAATTACACAATGATACTTTCCCTTCCCGAACAAGGATAACCTCAACCCTTTCCTATAAAAAGGACTTTAAACCAAGCCCTTTCCCCTCCTAGCTGATTCACGCCCTTCTCTCTAAAACCTCGTCTCTTTCTTCAAATGAACTGCCACCATGCATACGTGAAAACAGGAAAACCCTAAACAACCTCACATTCTCAGCCCCCACCAATTCACTCACACAAGAAAACCAGAAAACCCTAAGCAATGAACCCCCACTCATTTTTTCCTAAGCCGACGTAAACTGACCTCTCTCGGCCCCTCATCAAACCAATGCACACGGCCATAAATAAGAGCAGCCCTTGTAACCTGAAGCAACACACACCACGTGAGACATGAAGCCAAGCCGACACCTAACAAACTCACCAACCAACCAAACTAAACCCTAAATCCTTGACACGCAAACAGCCCCTCCCACTAACGCATGAGCAACGAACCCAAGCCTCAAACGACACTCAGCCCTGAACCGACTGAAAAAATAAACCTGGACCATGCAGCCTTCGTGTCTCTCTCTCATTCACGAAATCAACCTACTCAAAGTGTTCTTCACGTGAACAAACCATAAAATAACACCCTCAGCCTAACAAATAAGAAACTGCTACACAAAGAAGACCAAACCCTCACGTAAAACACAGCCCAGAAAACTGCCTTGAATCATCGCAAAACACAGCCCATAAACCCTTTTAATTACCGCACAAACAGTCCTCAAACTGCACCCCAAATACCGCAAACGACAACCAAACAAACTGACCAGAAAACTGTAGCAAAATAGAGCAAACAGCCACCCCAAAACAGTGAGGCAATAGAGGAAAACAACGAACTAGTAAATCGGAAAAGTTACGGAGCATCAACCCTTCCGACAACCGCGTAACACACTTCCAAGAGGCGACTTAAGAGGTTAGACCTCAGGGCACCCTTTTATTTATCCCCGTTCTTTTTCTGTTATTTATTATTATTTCTTCACATGCGTATTGTTGGTTTATATATGTTGTGGCCATTGGATGAATGATTTTGTGTTATCTCTCACGATATATCGGATGAAAACCCAGACGTAAATTCCGTAGCGGAATCCGAATGGATGGTAGTGTAGTCTGTACTTGGGATACAATTCCACGTACTGCTTGAGAAATGCACATATGTCGTTTCATCCAATCTTATGTTTATCTAGTGTTTATTAGAAATAATATGTTATTTTCATGCATGATTTAGTTATTTCTTTCGCATTAGGAATTCAATTATATCTCTTCTATTTTTATGTTTAGATTATTATTTATTTATATCGCCATGCTTATCAATTTAATATGTTCATGAGATTGTGTGCTTGCCATTATTTCGACTTACTTTTATGCATGTAAACTTAGATATATGTTATATGAAAACTTAGATATAGGTTATATGCAAACTTAGATATAAGTTGTATGCGAACTTAGATGTAGGTTATTCTTGCGTATGTATGTTGCGTAGACTCGGTTATATTATCACATAAGTCCGTTCATTACAAGTGGCATAAGTAAGGGACCATTCCGAACCCAACGGTTAAAGGTCTTCCAATGCGAGGGGTGAGTGTGGCCTTAAATCATTTTCCCAGTTCACACTGGGTGGCGACTCAATTTTATTTCTCCGGTTTAGTCTCCCGCGGGCTATTCCGTACTCCCGACCGGGCCGTGAGCCTAGAACAACATCACCGATTACTGTGTCCTACAGTCTGGCGACTCCACTGGGGATAGAGAATCGGCCCAAAAATAATGCCTTGTAATGCTTGTGATTTTTGCTTTAGTTAACCGTGTCTAATATAAGTTGAAGGGGTTTAATAAAAGGCATTATTAGAGCTAGGTAATGATTTGGTGTCTTCCTTCATTCATTACCTTTCTATAACTGAAAGGAAAAGATCTGAAGGCACCTAGATAATCATTTACCCGAAGCTTACCGTGATGGACTAATTTGGAGGACCTATTGTTTATTCCTGTCACCAAGGCGATAAGAGCCTAAGAGGCTTGGGTATTTAAGAGAGTTCGCTCCACCCTCCCTCTGGGGAATCTTCAATAGGAAATCCATTTGACAGTCAGTCATGCACCATAACTCGCTGGCACGCACCTTAAAGTATAAAAAGGTGCGCTCACTTGGTCGCTCGAACCCTTGAGTGGGGAGTCCTAGTTGTGGGCAATCCTTTGCCAGCGGGAGCCTTTGTCTACACTCCCATAAACCCACATGTGAACCATAGTTGTATGACCAATAGAAACCATCCCTTTATACTTGTGTTTGGGACTATCATCATTTGGATTCAGTTGGACCTTTTGTCATGAGCTATGAACTTGTTGGGCCATTTAAACTGGGACGAGTTTGTATCTTATGACGATTGGGCCAAAAGTTTCTAAAATGCTGATTGGCCAATTTATGTTTGGGCCCCCTATCATTTGAATTTGTTTAGCCACATTATCGCAAAAGTGTAAACCTGTTGGCCTTTTTCAACTGGGACAAGTTTACACCTCGCAATGATATGATTGAATACTTTAAAATGATAACGTGCCAACTTGTATGAAAACCTTAATGTACTTAGAAGATCCAAACATGATCCAAATATGTCAGAAGCATGAGTCTGATATCTGTTTTGATAACCACATATATATTATACCTCATACATCGCTCACATCTAATGCATACATGCATCATTTTAACCTCTGTCTCTTAAAATCCATCATAGATATCCGTTGGGTTAAAGATTAAAAATAAAAAGTTTGTCAAGAAAGGTTTAGCAAAAATGGATATCGGGGAAAATGAAATCAAGAAATAGAAAACTTTACTGCAAGGAAAGAAAGACAAGTCTGGGGGCGACCAGTCTACCACCCCACGAATAAGGGATATATCAAGAACATGAGCAATGCCAAGAAGCTTTCGACAAGATTAGGGAATACTTGGTGTAACCTTTTGTCTTGAAGCCTCCAAGACCAGGAAAATCCCTAGTACTGTATTTGGCCACAGAACCCGAAGCGCTGGGGGCAATGATGGTACAAGCAGATGAGACGGGGGTAGAGCATGCAGTCTATTACCTTAGTAAGAAAATGCTTCCGTACGAACCCGTTATCATGAAGTAGAGAAGATTTGTTTGGCAGTGGTGTGGGCGTCCAGAAAATTGCGTCACTACTTCCAATCTTACAAGATCCAAGTGGTAGCAAAGAAGAATCCCTTGAAGTATCTGCATTCGGTGCCTTCGCTAGTAGGGAAGTTAGGTAGATGGTTGGTATTGCTGACAGCGTTTGATGTTGAGTATCTCACCTCTAAAGTGATCAAAGGGCGAGCCGTAGCAGAGCTCCTAGCATTGCAACCGATAGAAGGAGACCATTATAAGTTTGAATTCCTAGACGAGGAGATCCAGACAATAATAGTCCAAGGATGGAAGATGTACTTTGACGGAGCAGTAAATTGCAAAGGAGCCAAAATAGGGATTGTGATAGTAACCCCTGAAGTACAAACACTGCCTATGGCCAAGAGGTTGATGTTCAGAGTAACTAACAACATGGCCGAGTATGAAGCATGGGCCTTAGGACTGACCTCATTGGTAACTTGAAATCTAAGAACGTGGAGGTCTACGGAGACTCGATGTTGGTAGTTCGCTAGAGAGATGGCAGAGGAGAATGGAATAAGGGAAGAACGGTTGAAACCCTACATGTTCCACTCAGGAATCTGGAACAGGCCCTCCCCGATTGTAAATTACAGCACTGCCGTGAGAACAGAACCAAATGGCAGACGTATTGGCTACCCTAGTCGCAACTTGGGAAAATCAAGAGAAATTGGTGATGAGACCTCTAGTGTTGACAACGGCAAGCAGACTTGTCTATGAGATAGAAAAGGTCTTGGAAATAGAGATCAACGATGGGAACCTGTTGGACAGTTATGGCCCATAGCATCACTATTTATATAGATCATGGTGTTGTTGTACAAATTAACTATGTGATAAAAGAAATTGCTTTTTTATCATTTGTAATTAGATTACAAAGATGTATAAATGATAGAAGGTCCATATGATTAGTTCTGGATTGAGATGATATGCGACAGTATCAATCAATAAAGGTTTAATCATTAAATATCCCTAGTCAGAGTATTATCGAGATTGGACATCGATAATGCGTAAAAGACTAGTATTACACTTGTGCGCGTTGTGGGAGCATAACATCAAAGTTCTCATATATTTGGGTATAATATACTCATGCAAGTGTAATATGAGGTTGTGTTTACTGATGGTACGGAAAGAGCTTCGCTCTAGATAGACCCCTCGGAATTCCATTGGTAGTATTACTATGTGTCTATGGAAGTCCGAATCAGGGTAGGTGTATTTGGTCTTAACCTGAGACTTGCACCGCTAATACTTGTGACAATCAATATACTTTGGTTTTGGTCGTTCAGGGCTTTAACAGGTTCTGCGTATGCCTCTTCTGGGTATATTGATAATCGTAGTGTATTGGGTGTGATGTCGAGATGGAAGTATCACTCCAGTCATAGTGGAGATGATGATCACGTAGGATACGGAACTGGTGCTCTTATATGCTGCAAGTATCGGGATATTATGACTAGGTCATGTTTATCCGATTATAGAGACTAGTTACCAAAGATTCGATATGTGCTTCGTACAAGGCAGACACGATTCCAGCCTCAGGCCTTGCACGTGACATCCGATGCTGGATCGAAATACGAAATACTACGTATACTACGCCTGATATAGATCACATATTCGAGTAAGAATATTTCTGGAGAATTGGGTAGGCACAGTGCTTTGCTAGAAGCCAACCATGTCTTGTAAATCGGTAAAAACGTAGTACTAGGTACGTACGTGTTCGGATAGTCCGACGACCGGATTTACTGCCAACATATCAGGGAATCTCATGGGTCGCTTCCCGAAGATTCACCGATGACGTATGACTCCCACTTAATTAATCCAGGATTAATTATAAGAGAGAGAAAATTAATCTGGGATTAATTACGGAGATATTTTATCTGGGATAAAATATTATTTAATGAGAGAGAATGATTAATTTGGAATTAATCGATAAAATAATATATTCGATATATTATACGAAATTGGATTTCGATGCGGAATTAAAATTAGATTTTAATTCGGGCTAACGAGTTAATTTAGAATTAATTCGTTAGTGACGTGAATAGTAATTTTGCTACGCATAATTATTTAATTACGTCACAACGGAAAATTCGTTAATTCAGAATTAGCGAACCCGAGCCCGTGAGTGTTTGCGGGCGCACTCGCATTTCGAATTCAAGTGCGGCCCACAAGTCACATGAAGCGTAAAATCATTAGTCACTTTGATTGATGTGATGTCTAGTCACTTTGAGTGATTTGACAACTTGTCATGAGTGATTGATGGTGGTGGTTGAAGGCTTTAAAGCCTTGTACCTAATTTTGGTAAATGGATTTTTGAAATTCATTTTAAGTGTATTAGATACACAAATCCAAACAACCAACACAAGACTTTTCTTCTCTCTTTCCTCTCTACAACTCTCTCGGCCATGGGCCATTTTGCTCTCCAAAATCTGCAAAAAACCGTGAACACAAGGAGAAGCAAAGGAAATTTTTTGGCAAAATTTCAAGAGTGCTGGCACACATTCGGGGTCTTGCGAAGGTGATATGGAAACCAACTTGTGAGCATGGAATCACTACACAAAGCTTGGAGGTTGGAGGATTTCCATGGCCGAAAATTGGAGCTCAAAATTTGGAGAAAGCAGAGACTTCAAGGAGCCAAAAGCTTGAAGAATTTTGTCGTTCCTCGCATCGCATAACCGATCAATGTAAGTATGATTCCGCCATATTTCATTATTGTATTCGCACTGTTTCATTGCTTAAAATCAATCTTGGGACTTAGTAGAACCCCAACAAAACCCTGGTACTATGATATTCAGCGATACTTAGAACGCGAGGAATTTTCGAAAGAAGCAAGTCGGAAAACAGGATAGCAATTCAGAAATTGGCTTCTCTAATATGTGAGTTTGAAGGGAGAACTATACAAGAGACAAGTGAATGGCATCCACCTGAAGTGTTTAAGAAAAGAAGAGGCTCGGAAGGCAATGGAAGAAGTACAGCCGGGGTATGTGGACCGTACATGAATGGATTGAACTTGTCTCGCAAGATAGTAAGACAAGGCTTCTACTTCTACTGGTCGACCATGAAGCTGACAGCGCGAAGCTAGTAATCATTGTCACGATTGTCAAGCGCATAGTAACTTGAACCATTTGTCGCACACAAGTTGCATGGGCTATCAGAGCCATGACCTTTCCAGCATGGGGAATTGACATGATCGAGATATTCGACCGCATTATCAAATGGACATCGTTTCAAGTAGTGGCAGTAGACTACTTTTCAAAATGAGTGGAATGTAAGAGTAAATCAAGTCCCAAAGATCACAAACATGCATAAAAAAGTTGAATACACAAAGGAGTAAGGCGGAATTCATACTCACATTGATGGGTTGATGCTAGGAAGAACAAGATGGTGTTTTCTGCTTCATCATGCTCGGTTTTGGCTTCCAAGTGCAGTGAACTGCTCGGTTTGGACTGGTTTGGACTCCACCATTTTCGGCCATGTGAGACTCCATTGAAGCTCCAAGCTTCAAGCTCCAAATAAATCCAAGCTCATGAAGACACTTCCCTATCACCTATGTATCACTCATGGTGTGCTAGCACTCTTCTTCTTCATTTTGCTTCTCAAAAATCGGTAAAACCAGAAACAATTTTAAGCAAAATCGGCAGTGAAGCCGTGAAGGAGAGGAGAGGAAAAAGAGAGGGAAAAGAGGAAGACCGTGTCTTGCATGTTGGAGAGAGAGAATGATAAGTTTTTATATTTAATTTATTTTCCAAAAACAAAATAAATATATATAAATCATTATCATATATATCAAAAGTAAAAAGCAAAAGTCTATTAATGCTTTTTCTACTTTTTACTTTAAGTCACATCACATCACTTTAATAAAGTGACATGTTGTCAAGTCACATCACTCAAAGTGACAATTGATTTGACGCATGATGTGACAACGATTTGACGCTTGATGCGACTCGCGTGCCGCGCTCGAATTCGAAATGCGAATGCGCTCGCAATCACTCTCGGGCTCGGGTTCGCTAATTCCAAATTAACGAATTTTCCGTCGCGTCGTAATTAATGATTACGCCTAGCGAATTCACTATTCACGTCGCTAACGAATTAATTCTAAATTAATTCGTTCGCCCGAATTAAAATCTAATTTTAATTCCGCGTCAAAATCCAATTTCGATTAATATATCGAATATATTAATTTTACCGATTAATTCCAAATTAATCGTTCTCTCTCTTTAACGATATTTTATCCGAGATAAAATATCTCCGTAATTAATCCCAGATTAATTTTCTCTCTCATCGAATTAATCCCAGATTAATTCTATCTCTCTTTTCTAATTAATCCCAGATTAATCAAAGTGCGAGTCATACGTCATCGGTGAATCTTCAGGAACCGACCCATGAGATCTCCGGATATGTTGGCAGTAATATGATCGTCGGACTGTCCGAACACGTAAGTACCTCGTACTACTGTTTATACCGATTTACAAGACAAGGTTGGCTTCTAGCAAAGCGCCATGCCTACCCAATTCTCCAGAAATATTCTTACAGGAATATATAGATCTGTATCAAGCGTAGTATACCGTAGTATTGCGTATATCGATCCAGTATCGGACGATCACATGTTAGGCCTGGGGCTGGAAATGTGTCTGCCCCGTACGAAACATATATCGGACATCAAGCAACTAGTCTCTTTGAATCGGGCATCCTGACCTAGTCATATTGTCCCGACGGTTGCAACCTATTTATAGAGTACTAGTTCTGTATCCTGCGCGATCATCAACTCCATATGTCTGAAGTGACACTTCCATCTTGACATCACACCCAGTACACTACGATTCCTGATAAACCCAGAAGAGGTGAACACAGAACCAGTTTAGGTCCCCCAACCACCAAAACCAAAGTTTACCGATTGTCGCAAGTACTAGCGATGCAAGTCTCAGGTTAATCATATACATACACCTACCCTGATGCGGCCTCCCATAGACACGCATACATATACCAATGGGAATCCGCGGGGTCTATCCAGAGCGAAGCTGTTTCCCGTGCCATCGGTGAAACACGACCTCCTATCGCACTTGCATAAGTATCCAATACTTATATATATGAGAACTATGCCGTTGTGCCCTCACAACACGCACAAGTGCAATACTAGCCTATTCCGCATTATTGATGTCCAGTCTCGATAATACTCCGGCTAGGGATATTTAATGATTAATCCTTCGTGGACTGATACTGTCTCATATCATCTCAATCCAGGAACTAATCATATGGACCTCTCTTCATTTATACATTTATAGTGATTTAATCACAAATGATGAGAGTGCAATTTCCTTGTCACATAGTTAATTTGTACAACAACACCGTGATCTGTACAAATAGTGACGCTATGGGTCATATTATCCAACAATCTCCCACTTGGCACATAGCCAGTCACTCGAGTGTCTAACACCCGAACTATGTACAATTCGCTCAAATTGCTGAGGAAAGGTTTTCGTCAGCGGATTTGCTTAATTATCGTCTGACGCGATTTACACGATCATCACATCGCCACGATGTATGATCCGAACGAATCAGATGATATAGAAGTATATATCTGGATCGTCGATGAGACCTTTAATTCTTTAGCCTGTGCTGACGCCTAGCTCAGCTGCTAACAGAACTATATCTAATCTAATTAGATTTATTATCGATCCAAATGGCTTCTATTGCTGCCTCAGCTGCAGCAATAATCCGCATTTGTTGTTAATTCGGCAACAGTTATCTTGCTCGGAAGATTTCCAGCTCACTGTCCCAGTGTTCAAACTTTATAGTACCGCAGTATTTACCGGTTTGGAAACTTGCAGCAGTGATCCCAGTCACTTCAAGTTCTCCATCTCCATAGTTTAAGACAACATCTTTAGTTCTCTCAGATACTAACAGATGTTCTTAATCTTCAATCCAGTGACTATCACTTGGATTGACCCGATTGTGACTCCATATGCTCAAAGCATATGAGACACCAATATAGGTACATTTTAAATGTACAATTTCTCAGAGAGTGTTACTAACTCCAAATCTAGCCAAGTAGATCTTTATTCCTTGAATAAAGGTTGTTACTCCCCAGAATTCTACGGAGAATTTCTTATGAAAGCCAAGCTTTCACCGATTGTTTTATGGGAATTTCATTGTCAGTGCCCTCTCCCACTAACCTCCTTATATACACAAGAATTATTTCGTTTTGAGTCAAATCATAAACTATTATGATTATTTCAAAACGTCAGTTCCAAGAACCTTATGCTTGCTTCAATCCAAACATGGATCGAATAACCCGCAAACCTTGTTTGTCGGTTATACAAAATCGTCAGGATGTTGAAAGCATCCTCCAAAAGGTTTCCTTTTCAGGAAAGCGATTTTGATCTGCAACTGACACATTTCATAAATGAAATATGCAGTTATCAACAAGCATCTTCAAAATGGATTTACCATGGCAACAGGTAAAAGGTTGAACCGTTATTAACACAATGTTGATAACGATACCTTTCCGTCAAAAGCCCAGCTTTGTACGTTGGTATGTTGCCTTCCATGTATGTCTTCCTTGAAGACATTTAATGTACCATAGGCACAATGCCTCGTGGTACAACAACTAGTATCCAAAATAGTTGTTAACATGGAATCCATTTTGGACTCATGGCACTTTGCCATAATAGGGAGTCGATACCTTGTATCACTACCTCATACGTAATCAGTTGGTGTACCTTAAAAGATTAACATCTTTATGAGGTGAGATCAGAAACCCATACCCCAGGTTGTTTTCTGACTCTCTCTGATCTACGCGGTTTCTTGTGTATTTGAAGATTAATGGTATAGATTCATCATTGATGAACTATTTGTGTGTTCCATTAAGGACTTCGTGCCTTGAACAGTATTACTCCGATTTTCATCGAGTATCACTATCCTCCCACTGACCACTGCATATCGGTATTCCTCTTAGGAAAACCGCATGGTGAACAACAATCACATTGTTCTCATGTGAGATTTATAAGTACTATACTTATGGTTTCCCTTAGGATAACCTATATTGGCACTTATCCAATTTGGGTCCTTAGTTTGGTATCATCCATACGTTATGCCTGGCATACCCAAATTATCAGGAATGAGAAACCTTGTTTTCTTCCTGTTCATATCCTATATGATATCTGTCAAACAGATTTATATGGAACCTTATTCTAAATAAGTTTTGCACTGTTAGTACATCCTATTGAAGGAATAACGCTCAGAGTGACTCGTGATTAGCCTTATCATGTCTAACATGATTCGGTTAATCCGTTCGGACACACTGTCTAACTGACGTGTCTCGGGAGGAGTCCTCATATGAAAGAATACCGTACTCTTTCATGTATGTACGAAACTTACTGCTTAAGTATTTTCCATTACGGTCTTACCGTGGCGGAATAATACTATAGCCGATCTGTTTATTTACTTCTTCGTGTCGAAACTTTAAAGTTTCTGATTTGTGTTCTTCAAAAGATACACATAACCGTAACGTGATGCCACATCCGTTAAGGTCACGAAATATTCATGTTCACATCTAGCCTAGCTAGATATGGGCCCACTAACTTCACCATGAATAGGGCTAACAGATCGGTGGCACTTACACTATTACCAAGCAAATAGTATTTTAGGTACTTTACCTAATAAACTAGATTCGCAGACCTTATTTGAATAGTCAAATCAGTCCTAGTACCCACTCTTCAAAAGTGTGGATATACGAGTCTAATTAAATTGTGTCCTAGACAACAATGCCACAAATAAGTCTCTATTGATCAAATCAATTTGAGCTATTTATTTGTCATTTATATGTTTGAGATTTTTAATTATATTCAAAATATAAATTCTGTTATTCACATCTAATGTGTTTATCTCAGTATCATCTTTATATAATAAAACACTTTAGTGTTCTAGAATATAAAGGTTTTATCCGCAACGGATTAAACACTGATAAAGAGATAATGTCTCTAGTCAAACTAGTTACATTATAACAGTTCCTAATTCAAGTACATACCCGAAGGGTAGTTCCTAAACTTAGGTATCTACGGTCGAAACAGCGACTTTCGTCCCGTTTCCGATTCGCAGAGGAATCTCAGCTTGAAGTCAGTATCCTGCTTAAAGCAGATTCTGAACATCAATACATATATTTTATGTACCACACTAAGTATTTAAAATCTAATTTCAATACTAGCTGTGAACATAACTAAGACAAACATTTTTAAAGTTAGAGCCTCGCCCTTTTTCTTTAATTCCTTCGTGTCTTCCATATCCAAATGGTAGTCACTTTGGGATATGTCAATTATCCTTTTCAATATTTTAGGAACCTTAGGCCAAGCCTTGGGTTTTTTAGAATATTGAAAGGAATGTGCACCTCGTGCAACATGCCCAATTGCAAACTTTGACTTTACATGAATAGTCAATTAATTCTCCAAGAATTATAAATTGCAATTTTAATACTTCTTAAATCCAAAATTAGATTTATGACAAGTATATTAAATTAAGCATTAAAGTCATCATCATCACAAAAATCTTCCAAAGATTTTATGCTCTACTTATCTTGCTTAATTTTGGGCTTAAGGTATAATAAGTTATTTTATCAAATAAAGTAACTTATTATTTATTCCCAATTTGAAAATTAAATCATTTAAAATATTTTAATCCTAGATTATATTTTAAATATCCAATTTTTCAATTTTATCTTGATTACAATAGTCCAACTATTTAATCAACGATTAGTGGTACTTTATATATTATAATGATTATAATAGTCCAACTATATAATCAAATATAATCCAAATTAATTAACCTCAATTACATTGATTACTATAATCCAATTATAAAATCAACTGTAAACTGAAATTAATTAATTCAAATATATTGATTAATATAATCCAATTATATATAATCAAGTATAATACAGTCCAACTGTTTATTAAAACAACAATTTAAATATTAGTCTAACTAACATTTAATCTAATGACGAAATAATTTAAATGAGCGCGTATGGCGAGTAATTGAACGAGTATTGCAAATTCAATTCTTGCCTCCCACTATTTTTCGTCGAGCCTCTAACCCTCTCTGTCGAGTACTCGGGAAACCGTGTTTCCTAGTGGGCTAGGATCCTATTAAATAACATAACACTTGACTTTGGCCAACAAGCTGTATGCTATTTAACTAGGTAGATCTCACAGATCAATTGGATCCAATCCAATTCCTAGATCCGGTTAGGTGGACATCCAAGTCCTAAACATATTATTTACGCCAATGTATCTAATACATTTTCCTGACCATATCCTCCGAATCATCTAGGCCTTGGCTTTGGCACAACAAACCTAATGACTCCAGTTAAGCGGGACCCATTGACAAGAAAGTTTCGTAATCAATGTCGTTGGACAAGAAGTGATCTTGACTTTGGCCAACAAATCACAACTTGGACAAGACACCGATGTGGAACAAAACCCTCATGATTCAAATACATCCAATTGACAAGGTCTTGACTTTGGCCAACAAACCAATGCCAATTGGATCTTGAACAAGAATCATTCAATGGAAGGATAATCGCTTAATATAGAACGAGGTTTTTTCTCGCGTGCAAATTGGCTACCAATTTAATTATCTTTGTTAAGGTCTCATCATCATACACCCTTAAACATGCATTCTAAATACATAATAAAGCGAGTATGAAATAAAATAATAATGATATGCGGATGGATTTTTACATTGATCCTAGATCAAATCTCTCTCACTTTCTCTCTCCCGCTACTTGTATTACTTCTATTACTTCTACCCGTTACACTACACTTCTAAAGAAACCTCTTTAATATGGAGGGGAATAGGTGAGAAGAGAATACAAAGAAATAGGAGATAAGGCTGGACACGCAGGTCCAATTTAATAAATCAAATTTATTACAATTTCCAAAATCGCCCAACCCGACTAATATCCATCCGATATACATTATTCAAACATCACAACCATGTATTCATACAAGCATGTTATCAATCAATCAATCAAATTAATTAATCTTGATTATTAGTGATCATCCAATGTTCAAACAAAGATTTGATTTTGTTCGAGTCAAACTCGTTTTGCGAATAAGTACTCAAAGTACGAATTCTTGAATTAAATAAATAAAAACTACATAATTAAATCCAATTTAATACGCATTTAATTCTAATTCATATTTAATTCCAAATTAAATATTACACTTTTATTAACGAACCTTTACGACTTAAATTCCAAATTTAATCGCAACGGGTCTCAAAGCCCGATTAACATCTAATGTTTTATTTAATTAAAGTCCAATGGGCTTTTAATTAATTTCTATAAGGCGTGGACTTTTGGTCAACTCGGGTCAAACCGAACAACCAAAACCCAATCCGGGAGTTACCCCATAAGCCTTTAAATTAATTTTGGCCCATTAGGCCCAATTAAATAATTAAGGTCCATTAAGTCATAATTGGACCTTTTGGATTCGGTTTTGGCCTAATTGGATCCAACCAATTTTGCCTAAACCCAACTTTGTTACAACAAAGCCCAAAAGCCCAATTACAACCTAACAAGCCCAATTTCCAAATCAAGCCCAAATTAATTAACTTATAAAATTCCAAATTTCACAATTAATTAACCTAAGTGTAATACACAATCAATTACCCAATTAACATTTCTAAAACATCAATTAGCCTAATTAATCATGCACTTTAACAACCAAATAGTGTCCAACACAATTCAATTAAAATCAAACCAATTTACATGCTTTCAAGTCTCGGCAATTAGGGGTTTTTCAATTCGATTCGGTTTCAATCCAATTGAATCCACAATCATCATTTCCCAAATCAATTCAATTCATCCAATGAATTAAAAACAAAAATCACAATGAATTTCATGTTCATTAAGATTCGGCCAAGCCACTTTAAAAGGAAAAAATGTTGCAAATCAAAATTCAATCCAATTGAACTTCAAAACAACATTAACCAATTGTTTTAAGTCATCCAATGATCAAACAAAACAAAATTACCAAGACATTAGGGTTATGCAATTTTCGGCCAAGCCTCCAATTTGGGGAAAATTGATCCAATCCAATTTCTTGAAATTGATCACACACAATCTCAATTAAACATGTTTTAAGCATACTTAAACATCCAATTCAATTAAAACATGCTCAAACACATTTACCCAATTTCAAGTTACATGTTCAACCTAAAGAATTGGGGAAAATTGATCTAATCCAAATTTTCTTGAAATTGATCATGCACAACTTCAATTCAACCTCATTCAAGCATACTTCATCAAACAATTCAACCAAATCATGCCTAAATCGAGTTTACCCAAATAAAGTTTTGACAAAAATAAGCAAATTGGGGAAAATCAATCCAATCAATTTTTTTATCAAATTGATTACATATAACTCAAATTCAATCATATATAAGCATTCTTAAACAATCAATTTGTCAGAATCAGGCTTAAATCAAAGCCCCCCAATTTGCTCAAGAACCCTAATTCGGTTTTATGCATCAATAGCTCTGATACCATTGTTGGAGTTAAATCAAGTCCAAAGATCACAAAAATGCATAAAAACGAGTTGAATACACAAAGGAGTAAGGCGGAATTCATACTCACATTGATGGGTTTGATGCTAGGAAGAACAAGATGCGTTTTTTCTTGTTCATCATGCTCGGTTTTGGCTTCCAAGTGCAGTGAACTGCTCGGTTTGGACTGTTTGGACTCCACCATTTTCGGCCATGTGAGACTCCATTGAAGCTCCAAGCTTCAAGCTTCCAAAAATAAATCCAAGCTCATGAAGACACTTCCCTATCACCTATGTATCACTCATGGTGTGCTAGCACTAAGTCTTCTTCAATTTTGCTTCTCAAAAATCGGTAAAACCAGAAACAATTTTAAGCAAAATCGGCAGTGAAGCCGTGAAGGAGAGGAGAGGAAAAAGAGAGGGAAAAGAGGAAGACCGTGTCTTGCATGTTGGAGAGAGAGAATGATAAGTTTATATATTTAATTTATTTTCCAAAAACAAAATAAATATATATAAATCATTATCATATATATCAAAAGTAAAAAGCAAAAGTCTATTATGCTTTTTTCTAACTTTTTACTTTAAGTCACATCACATCACTTTAATAAAGTGACATGTTGTCAAGTCACATCACTCAAAGTGACAATTGATTTGACGCATGATGTGACAAACGATTTGACGCTTGATGCGACTCGCGTGCCGCGCTCGAATTCGAAATGCGAATGCGCTCGCAATCACTCTCGGCTCGGGTTCGCTAATTCCAAATTAACGAATTTTCCGTCGCGTCGTAATTAAATGATTACGCCTAGCGAATTCACTATTCACGTCGCTAACGAATTAATTCTAAATTAATTCGTTCGCCCGAATTAAAATCTAATTTTAATTCCGCGTCAAAATCCAATTTCGATTAATATATCGAATATATTAATTTTACCGATTAATTCCAAATTAATCGTTCTCTCTCTTTAATGATATTTTATCCGAGATAAAATATCTCCGTAATTAATCCCAGATTAATTTTCTCTCTCATCGAATTAATCCCAGATTAATTCTATCTCTCTTTTCTAA
The DNA here is from genome assembly GCA_019454045.1 of Zanthoxylum bungeanum. Classification (NCBI taxonomy): domain Eukaryota; kingdom Viridiplantae; phylum Streptophyta; class Magnoliopsida; order Sapindales; family Rutaceae; genus Zanthoxylum; species Zanthoxylum bungeanum. Next base: position 18,437 of record SKCR01029258.1, read on the forward strand.
TTAATCCCAGATTAATCAAAGTGCGAGTCATACGTCATCGGTGAATCTTCAGGAACCGACCCATGAGATCTCCGGATATGTTGGCAGTAAATACGATCGTCGGACTGTCCGAACACGTAAGTACCTCGTACTACGTTTATACCGATTTACAAGACAAGGTTGGCTTCTAGCAAAGCGCCATGCCTACCCAATTCTCCAGAAATATTCTTACAGGAATATATAGATCTGTATCAAGCGTAGTATATACCGTAGTATTGTGTATATCGATCCAGTATCGGACGATCACATGTTAGGCCTGGGGCTGGAAATGTGTCTGCCCCGTACGAAACATATATCGGACATCAAGCAACTAGTCTCTTTGAATCGGGCAATCCTGACCTAGTCATATTGTCCCGACGGTTGCAACCTATTTATAGAGTACTAGTTCTGTATCCTGCGCGATCATCAACTCCATATGTCTGAAGTGACACTTCCATCTTGACATCACACCCAGTACACTACGATTCCTGATAAACCCAGAAGAGGTGAACACAGAACCAGTTTAGGTCCCCCAACCACCAAAACCAAAGTTTACCGATTGTCGCAAGTACTAGCGATGCAAGTCTCAGGTTAAGATCATATACACCTACCCTGATGCGGCCTCCCATAGACACGCAGACATACTACCAATGGGATTCCGCGGGGTCTATCCAGAGCGAAGCTGTTTCCCGTACCATCGGTGAAACACGACCTCCTATCGCACTTGCATAAGTATCCAATACTTATATATGAGAACTATGCCGTTGTGCCCTCACAACACGCACAAGTGCAATACTAGCCTATTCCGCATTATTGATGTCCAGTCTCGATAATACTCCGGCTAGGGATATTTAATGATTAATCCTTCGTGGACTGATACTGTCTCATATCATCTCAATCCAGGAACTAATCATATGGACCTCTCTTCATTTATACATTTATAGTGATTTAATCACAAATGATGAGAGTGCAATTTCCTTGTCACATAGTTAATTTGTACAACAACACCGTGATCTGTACAAATAGTGACGCTATGGGTCATATTATCCAACATGGAAGCCGAGTCATTTCGTAACGTCACGGTAAAACAGATGGCAAAGTTCATAGCCTGGAACCTCATTTGTCGATATGGAATGTTGCATCACGTAGTAACAGACAACGAAGTCCAGTTTCAAGGAGAAATAAAGGCAATGCTACAGAAATACGGGAAAGAACATCACAAGTCGTCACCCTATAGACCGCAAGCAAATGGGGCAGTCGAGGCAGCCAATAAGACAATAAAGAAGATATTAGCCAAAATGGCGGAGAACACAAAGATTGGGCCAATAAGTTGTCGTACGCCCTGTGGGGGTACAGAACTTCTGTGAGAACTGCAACGGGAGCCACACGTCCCTTGCAATTCGGGATATAATGCCATGTACCGCTTGAGAGACACATATTTCGTTTCATCCAAATTTGTGTTTATTTATTGTTTAGTTAGAAATAGTATGTTACTTTTATGCATGATTAGGTTGTTTATGTCGGGTTTCTAAGGTCAAACCAAGATCGATTTAAGCGTAAAACATGTGTGAATACAACATAGTTAGTTACGAGTACTCACTTTGATCGGCTTTTGCGATGCGAGGAACAACAAAAATTCTTCAAGCTTTAACTCCAAGGTGCTCACGGCAAAGCTCCTCTTTTGTGCTCCATTTGTGTTCTTCAAGCTTCAAGCTTTAATAGGAGATTCCATGCTCATAGATGGGTTTCCCTATCACCTTTGTAAGACTCCTCAAGTGTGCTAGCACTTGTGAAAATTTGTAACAAATCCTCACTTTTGCCTTTTTCCAACTCTCGGCTTTGGCAAGAAATTTGAGAGAGAGATGGCCCTTGGCCGAATGTGAGGAGAGAAGAAAGAGATGAAGTTGTGTGTTGTATTTTGTTTTTCCAAAAACTAATACCAAAAAATTGTTTTCCAAAATTATGTATATGCCTTTCAAAAAGTCAAACAATATTTTGGAGCCAAAATGGCAATAAATGCCTACAACACACTCACATCACTATTCACATCAATCAATGATGACAAGCATCACTTCACTCAAAGTGATGTGACTTCCATCACTTGATTGACTAGTGATTTGATGCTTGATGTGACTTATGGGCTGCACTTGAATTCGAAATGCGAGTGGGCCCGCAAACACTCCCGGGCTTGAGTTCGCTAATTCCGAATTAATGAATTTTCTGTTGCGACGTAATTAAATCAAATTTAATTAAATAATTATGCCTAGCAAAATTACTATTCACGTCGCTAGCGAATTAATTCTAAATTAACTCGTTTGTCCAAATTAAAATCTAATTTTAATTCCGCGTCGAAATCCAATTTCGTATAATATATCGAATATATTATTTTATCGATTAATTCCAAATTAATCATTCACTCTCTTTAAATAATATTTTATCCCAGATAAAATATCTCCGTAATTAATCATAGATTAATTTTCTATCTCATCTAATTAATCCAAGATTAATTATGTACGAGTCATACGTCATCGGTGAATCTTCGGGAAGCGACCCATGAGATCCCCGGATATGTTGGCAATAAATCTGGTCGTCGGACTATCCGAACTCATACGTACCTAGTACTACGCTTTTACCGATTTACAAGACATGGTTGGCTTCTAGCAAAGCACCGTGCCTACCCAATTCTCCAGAAATATTCTTAAAGGAATATGTAATCTTTAACAGACGTAGTATACATAGTATTTCGTATTGCGATCCAGTATCGGATGTCACGTGCAAGACCTGGGGCTGGAATTGTGTCTGCCTCGTACGAAGCACATATCGGATCTCCGGTAACTAGTCTCTATAATCGGATAAACATGACCTAGTCATAATATCCCGATAGCTGCAGCATATAAGAGCACCAGTTTCGTATCCTACGTGATCATCATCTCCACTATGACTGGAGTGATACTTCCATCTCGACATCACACCCAATACACTACGATTCTCAATATACCCAGAAGAGGCGTACACAGAACCTGTTAAAGCCTTGGACGACCAAAACCAAAGTATATTGATTGTCGCAAGTATTAGCGGTGCAAGTCTCAGGTTAAGACCAAATTCACCTACCCTGATTCGGACTTCCATAGACACATAGTCATACTACCAATGGAATTCCGAGGGGTCTATCCAGAGAGAAGCTGTTTCCGTACCATCGGTAAACACAACCTCCTATTACACTTGCAAGAGTATCCAATAGCCAAATATATGAGAACTATGATGTTATGCTCCCACAACGCGCACAAGTGTAATACTAGTCTATTCTGCATTATCGATGTCCAATCTCGATAATACTACCACTAGGGATATTTAATGATTAAACCTTCATGGATTGATACTGTCTCATATCATCTCAATCCAGAACTAATTATAAGGACCTTTTATCATTTATATATCTTGGTAATCTAATTACAAGTAATAAAAGAGCAATTTCATTTGTCACATAGTTAATTTGCAACAACACCATGATCTGTACAAATAGTGATGCTATGGGTTATAATTGTCCAACAATCTCCCACTTGGCATATAGCCAATCAATCAAGTGTCCTACACCCGAACTATGTACGGTTCGCTCAAAATTCTGCTGAGAAAATGTTTTCGTCAGCGGATTTGCAAGGTTATCATCTGATGCGATTTATTCGATCATCACATCGCCACGATGTATGATCCGAACGAATCAGATGAATATTTGAAGTATATATCTGGATCGATGATGAGACCATTAATTCTTTAGCCTGTGTTGTAGCCTAGCTCAGCTCCTAACAGAACTACTCCTAATCTGATTAGGATTATTATCAATCCAAAAGGCTTATATTGCTGCCTCAGCTGCAGCAATATTCCATTTTTGTTGTTTATTCGGCAATAATATCTTGCTTGGAAGATTTCCAGCTCACTGTTCTGTTATTCAAACTATATAGTACCTTTATTACAACTTATAGTCATTTTTATCGGTTAGGAAACTTGCAGCAGTGAACCCAGTCCCTTCAAGTTCTCCTTCTCTATAGTATAAGAAAGCATCCTTAGTTCATCTAATATACTAAAGGATGTTCTTAACATCAATCCAATGACTATCACTTGGATTGGCCGGATTGTGACTCCATATGCTCAAAACATATGAGACATCAGGTCGCGTACATTTATTTCAATGTACGAGTTCTCGGAGAGTGCCAACAATTTTTAGATCTACCTAGTAGATCCTTATTCCTAGAATAAAGATTGTTTCTCCAAAGAATTCTACGGAGAATTTTTCATGAAAGCCAAGCTTTCACCGATTTTATTATTGGAATATCATTTCCAAGAAATGATATATCATCATTATTTAGGACATTCACTGTCAGTGCGCTCCCACTAACCTCCTTATATACATAAGAATAATTTTCATTTTGAATTAAATCATATACTATTATGATTACATCAAAATGATAGTTCCAAGAACGCAATGCTTGCTTCAATCCATAAATGGATCGAATTAACTTGCAAACCTTGTTTGCTCATTTAGGTACGACAAAATCGTCAGGATGTTTTAAACATCCTCCAAAAGGTTTCCGTTTAAAGAAAGCGATTTTGACGTTCAGCTGCCATATTTCATAAATGAAACATGCAGCATTAGCAAGCATTATCTAAATGGATTTAACCATGGCAAAAAGTAAAAGGTTTCGTCGTAATCAACAAAATGTTGATAACAATACCTTTTCGCTACAAGCCCAGCTTATTACGTTGGTATGTTGCCTTCCATGTATGTCTTCCTTGAAGACTTATATAGTACCAATAGGCACAATGCCTTTCGGTACAACAACCAGTGTCTAAACTCGGTTGGTATACATGGAATCCATTTCGGACTTCATGGCACATTGCCATAATAGGGAGTCGATTCCTTGTATCACTTCCTCATACGTAGTCAGTTTGTATTCCTCAACAAGATTGACATCTTTATGAGGTGAGATCAGAAACCCATACCTCCCAGGTTTTTTTTTGACTCTCTCCGACTATCACAGTTCTTGTGTATTCGAAGATTATTGGTATAGTTTCATCCTTGATGAACTATTTGTGTTCCATTAAGGAATCGGTGCTTGGAATAGTATTACTCATATTTTTATCGAGTTTTACTTTCCTCCCACTTACCACTGCATATTGGTATTCCTCTTAGGAAAACCGCATGGTGAGTAAAAATTAAATTGTTCTCATGTGAGTTGTATAAGTACTATACTTTGGTTACCCTAGGATAACCCACAAAATAAGCACTTATCCGATTTGGGTTCTAGTTTGGTATCATCCAAACATATGCCCAGCATTCCCAAATTTTCAAGAATGAGAAAACCCAGTTTCTTTCCTATTCATATCTAATATGAAATCTGTCAAACAGATTTTTATGGAACCTTATTCAAAATAAGTTTTGCACTGATTAATGCGTATCCTTTGAAGGAAATGGTAGCTCAGAGCGACTCATGATTAACCTTATCATTTCCAACAAAATTTGGTTTCTTCGTTTGGACACACTGTCAAATTGACGTGTTCTGAGAGGAGTCCTCATTGAAAGAATACTATAATCTATCAAGTTTTTGAGAAACTTATTTCTTAAGTATTTTCCATCATGGTCTAACCGTGACGGTTTTAATACTTTAGCCGGTCTGTCTGTCTACTTCGTGTCGAAACTCTTTAAATTCATCAAAAGTTTATGATCCGTGTTTCACAAGAAACACATAACCATAACGCGATGCCACATCCGTAAAGGTTTCGAAGTATTCATATCCACCTCTAGCCTAGCTAGACATGGGCCCACTTACGTCACTATGAATGAGGGCTAACAGATCGGTGGTATTTGCACTTTTACCAAGTAAAAAGTATTTCAGGCACTTTGTCTAATAAACTATATTCGTAGACATTATTTGAATAGAATCAAATATGTCCTAGTATCCACTATTCGAAAGTGTGGATATACGAGTCTTGTTAATTGTGTCCCAGACAACAATGCCACAAATAAGTCTCATCTGATTAATTCAGTTTGAGCTATTTGTTTGTCATGTTATATGTTTGAGATTTATTTATATTCAGAATATAAATACTGTTATTCATATCTAATGTGTTTTTCTCAATATCATCCTTATAAAATAAAACACTTTAGTGTTCTAGAATATAAAGGTATACCCGTAACGGGTTAAAGCCTGATATAGAGATAGTGTTTCTAGTCAAACTAGTTACATTCTAACAGTTTCCTAATTTAAGTATATACCCTAAGGGTAGTTCCTAAACTTAGATTTCTACGGTTAAAACAGCGACTGTCGTCCCGTTTTCTACTCATAGATAAATCTAAACTAAAGTCAGTGTCCTGCTAATCAGCAGATACTGCACACCAGTACATATTTATGTACCACACTCAGTATCTAAAATCCAATTTTAATACTAGTAGTGAACATGTTGATGACAAACATATTTGAATTTGGAGCCTTGCCCGTCTTCAATTTCTTCATGTCTGCCTTGTCCATACGGCAGTCACGCTTCCAATTTTAATACTAGTAGTGAACAAGTTAATTCCTTTTACCTTAGCATTTTATTTTATTGCATTTTATATATTAGCGGTGCAAGTCTCAGGTTAAGACCAAATACACCTACCCTGATTCGGACTTCTATAGACACATAGTCATACTACCAATGGAATTATGAGGGGTCTATCCAGATAGAAGTTGTTTCCGTACCATCGGTAAACACAACCTCCTATTACACTTGCATGATTATCCAATACCCAAATATATGAGAACTATGTCGTTATGCTCCCACAACGCGCACAAGTGTAATACTAGTCTATTCCGCATTATCGATGTCCAATCTCGATAATACTACCACTAGGGATATTTAATGATTAAACCTTCGTGGATTGATGCTGTCTCATATCATCTCAATCCGGAACTAATCATAAAGACATTTTATCATTTATATATCTTGGTAATCTAATTATAAATGATAAAAGAGCAATTTCCTTTGTCACATAGTTAATTTGTACAACAACACCATAATATGTACAAATAGTGATGTTATGGGTCATAATTGTCCAACAATCTCCCAATTGGCCTATAGCCAATCACTTAAGTGTCCTACACCCGAACTATATACGGTTCGCTCAAACAACTGCTAAGAAAATGCTTTCGTCAGCGGATTTGCAAGGTTATAATCTGATGCGATTTATTCGATCATCACATCGCCACGATGTATGATCCGAACGAATCGGATGAATATTTGAAGTATATATCTGGATCGATGATGAGACCATTAATTCTTTAGCCTGTGTTGTACCTTAGCTCAGCTGCTAACAAACTACTCCTAATCTGATTAGGATTATTATCAATCCAAAAGGCTTCTATTGCTGCCTCAGCTGCATCAATATTCCGTTTTTATTGTTTATTCGGCAACAGTATCTTGCTTGGAAGATTTCCAGCTCACTGTTCCGTTATTCAAACTATATAGTACCTTTATTACGACTTATAGTCGTTTTTATCGGTTAGGAAACTTGCAGCAGTGAACCTAGTCACTTCAAGTTCTCCTTCCCCATAGTATAAGAAAGCATCATTAGTTCATCTAAGATACTAAAGGATGTTCTTAACATCAATCCAGTGATTATCACTTGGATTGGCCTGATTGTGACTCCATATGCTCAAAGCATATGAGACATCAGGTCGTGTACATTTATTTCAATGTACGAGTTCTCAGAGAGTGCCAACAACTTTTAGATCTATCCCAGTAGATCCTTATTCCTAGAATAAAAGTTGTCTCTCCAAGGAATTCTACAGAGAATTTTTCGTGAAAGCCAAGCTTTCACCGATTTTATTAGAAATGATATATCATCATTATTTAGGACATTCACTGTCAGTGTGCTCCCACTAACCTCCTTATATACACAAGAATCATTTTCGTTTAGAATTAAATCATATACTATTATGATTACATCAAAACGATAGTTCCAAGAAGGCAATGCTTGCTTCAATCCATAAATGGATCGAATTAACTTGCAAACCTTGTTTGCTCATTTAGGTATGACAAAATCGTCAGGATGTTTTAAACATCTTCCAAAAGGTTTCTGTTTAAGGAAAGTGCTTTTGACGTTCAGCTGCCATATTTCATAAATGAAACATGCAGCATTAACAAGCATTATCCAAATGGATTTAACCATGGCAACGAGTAAAAGGTTTCATCGTAATCGACAAAATGTTGATAACGATACCATTTCGCTACAAGCCCAGTATGTTGCCTTCCATGTATGTCTTCCTTGAAGACTTATATAGTACCAATAGGCACAATGCCTTCCGGTACAACAACCAGTGTCTAAAATCGGTTGGTATACATGGAATCCATTTCGGACTTCATGGCACTTTTCCATAATAGGGAGTCGATACCTTGTATCACTTCCTTATACGTATTCAGTTCGTATTCCTCAATAAGATTGACATCTTTATGAGGTGAGATCAGAAACCCATACCTCTCAGGTTGTTTTCTGACTCTACGACTATCGCGGTTCTTTTTTATTCGAAGATTATTGGTATAGTTTCTTCCTTGATGAACTATTTGTGTTCTATTAAGGAATAGGTGCCTGGAATAGTATTACTCTGATTTTTATCGAGTTTTACTTTCCTCCCACTTACCACTACATTCGCATAGTGAGCAACAATTAAATTGTTCTCATGTGAGTTGTATAAGTACTATACTTTGGTTACCCTAGGATAACCCACAAAATAGGCACTTATTCGATTTGGGTTCTAATTTGGTATCATCCAAACATATGCCCAGCATTCCCAAATTTTCAGGAATGAGAAAACCCAGTTTCGTTCCTTTTCATATCTAATATGAAATCTGTCAAGCAGATTTTTATGGAACCTTATTCAAAATAAGTTTTGCACTGATTAATGTGTATCCTTTGAAGGAAATGGTAGCTCAGAGCGACTGATGATTAACCTTATCATGTCCAACAAAATTTGGTTTCTCCGTTTGGACACACTGTTAAATTGACGTGTTCCGGGAGGAGTCCTCATTGAAAGAATACTATACCCTTTCAAGTTTTTGAGAAGCTTATTGCTTAAGTATTTTCCATCATGGTCTAACCGTGACGGTCTTAATACTTTAGCCGGTATGTCTGTCTACTTCGTGTCGAAACTCTTTGAATTCATCAAAATTTTCCGATCTGTGTTTCACAAGAAACACATAACCATAACGCGATGCCACATCCATAAAGGTTTCGAAGTATTCATATCCACCTCTAGCCTAGCTAGATATGGGCCCACTTACGTCACTATGAACGAGGGCTAACAGATCGGTGGCATTTGAACTTTTACCAAGTAAAAAGTATTTCAGGCACTTTGCCTAATAAACTAGATTCGTAGACATTATTTGAATAGAATCAAATCTGTCCTAGTATCCACTCTTCGAAATTATGGATATACGAGTCTTGTTAATTGTGTCTCAGACAACAATGCCACAAATAAGTCTCATCTGATTGATTCAGTTTGAGCTATTTGTTTGTCATGTTATATGTTTGAGATTTATTTATATTCAAAATATAAATACTGTTATTCACATCTAATGTGTTTTTCTCAATATCATCTTTATAAAATAAAATACTTTAGTGTTCTAGAATATAAAGGTATACCCGCAACGGGTTAAACCCTGATATAGAGATAATGTTTCTAGTCAAACTAGTTACATTCTAACAGTTTCCTAATTTAAGTACATACCCTAAGGGTAGTTCCTAAACTTACGTTTCTACGGTTAAAACAGCGACTGTCGTCCCGTTTCCGACTTGCAGATAAATCTCAACTGAAGTCAGTGTCCTGCTAATCAGCAGATACTGCACACCAGTATATATTTATGTACCACACTCAGTATCTACAATCCAATTTTAATACTAGTAGTGAACATGTTGATGACAAACATATTTGAAGTCGGAGCCTTGCCCGTCTTCAATTTCTTCATGTCTGCCTTGTCCATACGGCAGTCACGCTTCTTGCCCTTTTGCAAACTCTGGCTTTGTCTCATTGAGTATAGCCATTTGAAGTCGGAGCCTTGCCCGTCTTCAATTTCTTGAAGGATTTTATGATTTTCTTTGTTTGTTTCTTGATGATGCTCGAAGAAATGGGTTCGTGTCAAAACCTATGAAAGAACTCCTCTTTACTACCAGAACTACTTCAGATCTAATAGACCAACTCTTAGCCTATGAACCACAAGTTGACCCTATCTTTCAAAGATAAATTGGTCCGAAGACGATCGTGGTAAGAGGCGTCAGATTAATCTGGATCTTAACCTTTAATTTCTTGTAGAATTTCAGCTAACCAGGTATTATCTTCCAAACTCTTCTTCTACTGTTTAAGACATTGGGACAATATCTCATTTAGGTTTGGGGGAGGGAATTTGTTGATCAGTATCTTGTTTTTAGTTTGTGTGTTGTTTTTATTTTTAGTCCAAATTTTTTCGAAAAATACAAAAAAAAAATTGAGAAAATTGAGAAATTACAAAAATATTTTGCATTTTTGTGTTTTTATTTTGACTAAAAAGGTGAATGAAATATGTGTTATATCCTGTGGTATATCGGATGGAAACCCGGACATAAATTCCGTAGCCGAATCCGAATGGACGATTGTACGGTCTACACTCGGGATACAATGCCACGTACAGCTTGAGAGACACACATATTTCGTTTCATCCAAATTTGTGTTTATTTATTGTTTAGTTAGAAATAGTATGTTACTTTTATGCATGATTAGGTTGTTTATGTGGGGTTTCTAAGGTCAAACCAAGATCGATTTAAGCGTAAAACATGTGTTAATACAACAAAGTTAGTTGCGGAATACTCACTTTGATCGGCTTTTGCGATGCGAGGAACAACAAAAATTCTTCAAGCTTTAACTCCAAGGTGCTCACGGCAAAGCTCCTCATTTGTGCTCCATTTTTGTTCTTCAAGCTCCAAGATTTAATAGGAGATTCAATGCTCATATATGGGTTTCCCTATCACCTTTGTAAGATTCCTAAAGTATGCTAGCACTTGTGAAAATTTGCAACAAATCCTCACTTTTGCCTTCTTCCAACTCTCGGCTTTCGCAAGAAATTTGAGAGAGAGATAGCCCTTGGCCGAATGTGAGGAGAGAAGAAAGAGATGAAGTTGTGTGTTGTATTTTGTTTTTCCAAAAACTAATACCAAAAAATTGTTTTCCAAAATTATGTTTATGCCTTTCAAAAAGTCAAACAATATTTTAGAGCCAAAATGGCAATAAATGCCTACAACAACTCACATCACTATTCACATCAATCAATGATGACAAGCATCACTTCACTCAAAGTGATATGACTTCCATCACTTGATTGACTAGTGATTTGACGCTTGATGTGACTTGTGGGCCTCACTTGAATTAGAAATGCGAGTGGGCCCGCAAACACTCCCAGGCTCAGGTTCGCTAATTCTGAATTAACGAATTTTCCGTTGCGACGTAATTAAATCAAAGTTAATTAAATAATTATGCCTAGCAAAATTACTATTCACGTCTAGCGAATTAATTCTAAATTAACTCGTTTGCCCAAATTAAAATCTAATTTTAATTCTACGTCGAAATCCAATTTCGTATAATATATCGAATTTATTATTTTATCAATTAATTCCAAATTAATCATTCACTCTCTTTAAATAATATTTTATCCCAGATAAAATATCTCTGTAATTAATCCTAGATTAATTTTCTCTCTCATCTAATTAATCCCAGATTAATTATCTGCGAGTCATACGTCATCGGTGAATCTTCGGGAAGCGACCCATGAGATCCTTGGATATGTTGGCAAAAAATCTGGTCGTCGGACTATCCGAACACGTAAGTACCTAGTACTACGCTTTTACCAATTTACAAGACATGGTTGGCTTCTAACAAAGCACCGTGCCTACCCAATTCTCCAGAAATTTTCTTAAAGGAATATGTAATCTTTATCAGGCATAATATATGTAGTATTGCGTATTGCGATCCAATATCGGATGTCATGTGCAAGACTTGGGGCTGGAATTGTGTCTGCCCCGTACGAAGCACATATCGGATCTCTGGTAACTAGTCTCTATAATCGGATAAACATGACCTAGGCATAATATCCCGATAGCTGCAGCATATAAGAGCACCAGTTACGTATCCTACGTGATCATCATCTCCATTATGACTGGAGTGATACTTCCATCTCGACATCACACCCAAAACACTACGATTCTCAATATACCCAGAAGAGGCGTACACAGAACCTGTTAAAGCCCTGGACGACCAAAACCAAAGTATATTGATTGTCGCAATTATTAGCAGTGTAAGTCTTAAGTTAAGACCAAATACACCTACCCTGATTCGGACTTCCATAGACACATAGTCATACTACCAATGGAATTCCGAGGGGTCTATCCAGAGAGAAGATGTTTTCATACCATCGGTAAACACAACCAACTATTACACTTGCATGAGTATCCAATACCCAAATATATGAGAACTATGTCGTTATGCTCCCACAACGCGCACAATTGTAATACTAGTCTATTCCGCATTATCGATGTCCAATCTCGATAATACTACGACTAGGGATATTTAATGATTAAACCTTCGTGGATTGATACTGTCTCATATCATCTCAATCCGGAACTAATAATAAAGACCTTTTATCATTTATATATCTTGGTAATCTAATTACAAATGATAAAAGAGCAATTTCCTCTGTCACATAGTCAATTTGTACAACAACACCATGATATGTACAAATAGTGATGCTATGGGTCATAATTGTCCAACAATCTCCCACTTGGCCTATAGCCAATCACTTAAGTGTCCTACACCCGAACTATGTACGGTTCGCTCAAACATTTGCTGATAAAATACTTTCGTCAGCGGATTTTCCAGATTATCATCTGATGTGATTTATTCGATAATCACATCGCCACAATGTATGATCCGAACGAATCAGATGAATATTTGAAGTATATATCTGGATCGATGATGAGACCATTAATTCTTTAGCCTGTGTTGTAGCCTAGCTCAGCTGCTAACAGAACTACTCCTAATCTGATTAGGATTATTATCAATCCAAAAGGTTTCTATTGCTGCCTCAGCTGCAGCAATATTCTGTTTTTGTTGTTTATTTGGCAACAGTATCTTGCTTGGAAGATTTCCAGCTCACTCACTGTTCCGTTATTCAAACTATATTGGACCTTTATTACGACTTATAGTCGTTTTTATCGGTTAGGAAACTTGCAGCAGTGAACCCGGTCACTTCAAGTTCTCCTTCTCCATAGTATAAGAAAGCATCATTAGTTTATCTAAGATATTATAGGATGTTTTTAACATCAATCCAGTGACTATCACTTGGATTGGTCTGATTGTGACTCCATATGCTTAAAGCATATGAGACATCAGGTCGCGTACATTTATTTCAATGTACGAGTTATCAGAGAGTGCCACACAACTTTTAGATCTATCCCAGTAGATCCTTATTCCTAGAATAAAAGTTGTCTCTCCAAAGAATTCTACGGAGAATTTTTCATGAAAGCCAAGATTTCACCGATTTTATTATGGGAATATCATTTCGAGAAATGATATATCATCATTATTTAGGACATTCAATGTCAGTGCGCTCCCACTAACCTCCTATATACACAAGAATCATTTTCGTTTAGAATTAAATCATATACTATTATGATTACATCAAAACAATAGTTCCAAGAACGCAATGCTTGCTTCAATCCATAAATGGATCGAATTAACTTGCAAACCTTGTTTGCTCATTTAGGTACGACAAAATTGTCAGGATGTTGTAAACATCCTCCAAAAGGTTTCCATTTAAGGAAAGTGCTTTTGACGTTCAGCTGCCATATTTCATAAATGAAACATGCAGCATTAGCAAGCATTATCCAAATGAATTTAACCATGGCAACGAGTAAAAGATTTCATCGTAATCGACACAATGTTGATAACGATACATTTTCGCTACAGGCCCAGTATGTTGCCTTCCATGTATGTCTTCCTTGAAGACTTATATAGTACCAATAGGCACAATGCCTTCCGGTACAACAACCAGTGTCTAAACTCGGTTAGTATACATGGAATCCATTTCGGACTTCATGGCACTTTGCCATAATAGGGAGTCCATACCTTGTATTACTTCCTCATACGTAGTCATTTCGTATTCCTCAATAAGATTGACATCTTTATGAGGTGAGATTAGAAACCCATACCTCTCAGGTTGTTTTCTGACTCTCTCTGACTATCGCGGTTCTTGTTTATTCGAATATTATTTGTATAGTTTCATCCTTGATGAACTATTTGTGTTCTATTAAGGAATCGGTGCCTGGAATAGTATTACTCCGATTTTTATCGAGTTTTACATTCCTCCCACTTAACACTACATATCGGTATTCCTCTTAGGAAAACCGAATGGTGAGCAACAATTAAATTGTTCTCATGTGAGTTGTATAAGAACTATACTTTGGTTACCCTAGGATAACCCACCAAATAGGCACTTATCCGATTTGGGTTCTAGTTTGGTATTATCCAAACATATGCCCAGCATTCCCAAATTTTCAAGAATGAGAAAACCCAATTTCTTTCCTGTTCATATCTAATATGAAATCTGTCAAACAGATTTTTATGGAACCTTATTCAAAATAAATTTTGCACTGATTAATGTGTATCATTTGAAGGAAATGGTAGCTCAGAGCGACTCATGATTAACTTTATCATGTCCAACAAAATTTGGTTTCTCCGTTTGGACAAACTGTCAAATTGATGTGTTCCGGGAGGAGTCCTCATTGAAAGAATACTATACTCTTTCAAGTTTTTGAGAAACTTATTGCTTAAGTATTTTCCATCATGGTCTAACTGTGACGGTCTTAATACTTTAGCCGGTATGTCTGTCTACTTCATGTCGAAACTCTTCGAATTCATCAAAATTTTCCGATCCGTGTTTCACAAGAAACACATAACCATAACGCGATGCCACATCCATAAAGGTTTCGAAGTATTCATATCCACCTCTAGCCTAACTAGACATGGGCCCACTTACATCACTATGAACGAGGGCTAACAGATCGGTGGCATTTGCACTTTTACCAAGTAAAAAGTATTTCAGGCACTTTGCCTAATAAACTAGATTCGTAGACATTTTTTGAATAGAATCAAATTTGTCCTAGTATCCACTCTTCGAAAGTGTGGATATATGAGTCTTGTTTATTGTGTCCCAGACAACAATGACACAAATAAGTCTCATCTGATTAATTCGGTTTGAGCTATTTGTTTGTCATCTTAAATGTTTGAGATTTATTTATAAATACTTTTATTCAAATCTAATGTGTTTTTCTCAATATCATCTTTATAAAATAAAACACTTTAGTGTTCTAGAATATAAAGGTATACCCGCAACGGGTTAAACCCTGATATAGAGATAATGTTTCTAGTCAAACTAGTTCAGACTAAGAAATTAAGGAGTCTTTGTGGCATGCATAACAGATTAAGCACTAAAGTTATCATCACATGAATATTCCAAATATCATGTTTTACTATTTGCTCAACTCCGGGCTTAGGCTCGAGACGTCACTCTATCAAATAAAGTAACTTCTCGGTCCCCAGGACTATCCTGAGATTTTATTCCCAATCTGAAAATTAAAGTTGTTTAAAAAACATTTTCTCCCAAGATTATGTTCTAAATGCTTATCTTTCATTTATCTTGATTCCAATAGTCTAACTATCAAATCAACGATTTTAGGTACTATTAAATATAATGATTACTATAGTCTAACTATATAATCAATGATGAGTGGTAATTATATCACTATTTCCCACTCATTTAACCTAATATTTTGTATAGATTCTTGAGTCTTGTGAATATTTTGATGTGTTTTATGTTATTTTGTAGATAAATAAAGTTTCAGGACATTCTGGAGGTGATTTGGACCAAAACAGTGAAAATTAGAAAAAGGGCATTTTGGTAATTTTGGTGTGTCGCGACGCGCAAGCCTTTGGCGTCATGGCGCCTAACGTGCATCGGGTCCATGCTAACGTGCGGCGGGTCCACAAGTCAGAATCAGAGAAGTTTGACTTTGCTAACGTGCGTCGTGCCACGTGTCACCATCACAGCCGATATGCTAACGTGCGCCATGCCACGTGTCATCATCATACGGTGCCGAAAATCGCCATTGCCCTGTGTGCCACGTGTCACTCAACGTCAGCGTCCATATCATCAGTTGACTGAGTCAACGTGCCACCTCACCGCCACGTCATCATCAGCCAATCACGAAGTGCCACGTGTAGCAATCTTATGGTGCCGACAGTCGTCATCGCCACGTCAGTGCCAAGTCACCATAATAATTGAGTTGTTAGCCACCGCGCCATGTGTCGCCTTATCTTCTTATCTGAATTGCCACGTGTCAAGCCCTCAGCATGCCACGCCAAAAAGTGCTGGCGTCGCGAGGCCTACCGTGGTCTATAAATTGAGCTCGAGATTTCAGTTTTAGATGTACCATTCTCTCTAAATTCTCTCATGTAAGTAAGGAGTTCTTTTCTTAGTTTCTTCTAATTTCAGTTTTGTAATTAATTTTAATTACGTTCTTTAATAATAGTAATGTACTTTCTTTACTTTTTACAGTTTCTACTATTCACTATGAGGAGGTAACTTCCCCATGCTAGGGTGAAAGGTAATTCTTTTACTATTGCTATTTATATTAATCTCCCTTAAATATAATATATTAACTATTTAAAATATTGACTTAATTAGGATACCGCCATATTGGTCGGTTGGTTATTCATTTTAATCTGGTTAAACCTGACTTAATGAGGATACCGCCAGATTGGTCGGTTGGTAATTAAATTTTCTTACCGCCTATATGGCAGTTTATTTTGGTTCTGCCTTTATGGCTGGTTTATGGACAAATATTACCGCCTTAATGGCTGATTGGACTTAATTTGACTTAATCAGGTTACCGCCTATATGGCTGGTTGGTAAAATTATCACAAGTATATATATTATATTATGGGAGATATCTAAATAGTAAATAGTAGAAGTTAATTCATTTTACCTTAGCATTTTATTTTATAGCATTTATTTTTCCGCATTTACTTTTTAGTAATTTTACTGTATGTCTTTTAAATTTTTACCAGCCCTAGCTATGTGTTGTAACTAAGTTAGTTATCTAGGGTTGTGATGAAATCTAATATCACCGGTTTATAAGGGGTTGGATTATAGTTTGGGTAATATAAAGATTTATTTATTGAGTCTTAATCTTAATGTTTTTTATTAACTGGCCACTAATAAAATTGACTAGGTAAACTTAAAATGAACTAGACATAGGGATTTTAAGTTTAAGACCTTAGACTCAATAGCCCACGATCTTCCTTGAGGATAGATAACTATTTAATAGATTTCCTTACATGATAGACATATACCTGTCGGGCGGGGGTAACCATAATTGGAACTTAAACTTAATGAATCCAGATAATTTGGTTGACATAGACATATGGTTCAATTGGGTTAAACTGGGTATTTACGTCTGATCATCGACAGAGGCTTTCACATAATTTAGTGTTCCAGGTTAATAAATCACAACCCTAGATATTGGAAGAAATCACAACCCTAGATAGTTTTTAATATTGAATTTTCTTAAACCTACTTTCAAACATTTTATTTACTTGTTTTTAAATTTAGAATCATCACCATTTCAAATCAATCAAACAACCTGTTGGATAATAGTAATCATTTGACCTCATAAAATTAATAGCTTAGGTATTAAGTCCCCGTGGGATCGATACTTTTTATACTACTTGAACGATACGTGCGCTTGCATTATACGCGTGTGTAAGCACCGGTCAAGTTTTTGGCGCCGTTGCCGGGGACTTATTTATCTTTCACTATCAGTTTTAAGGTTAGATACCTTTACTTGTATCTAATTTTCTTTTTTACTTTTTGTTTTTGTTTTCTTGTGTTTCAGGTTCTTAGAAACTTCATGAGACGAACCAGAAGCTTTGAACTTCGACCGCTTGACCCGGAAATTGAAAGAACCATCAGACAGTTAAGAAGGGAAAGGCGAGAAGGCCAAGAAGCTTTAGTCAACATGGAACCTGAACCTTTGGAGGTTGCACCACCAATTCCCATTCGAGACAGAACCATTCCGGTGGTTGACAGACTCATTTCTTGTATTGTACTTCCTCCCTTACCAGCAAATGCGGGTTGCATCAAAACATGCATTCAGATGATTCAGCAGTCAGTTCAATTTGGGGGGAATGCAACTGAAGATCCTAATGCCCACATCAGCAACTTCCTGGAAGTTTACGACACTTTCAATTACAACCAAGAATCTGAAGAAGCAATGAGATTGCGTGTTTTCCCATACTCCTTGAAGGACAGAGCTAAAGCTTGGCTACATTCACTACCAGCAGGTTCTATCACAACTTGGAACAATTTAGCCACCAAATTTCTTGTAAAGTACTTTCCACCAGCCAGAACTGGAAAACTGAGGAATGACATCACATCCTTTGTACAACAAGACTCAGAAACTCTCTACGAAGCTTGGGAAAGGTACAAAGATTTGCTCCGGAAATGTCCTCACCATGAGATTCCAAAATGGCTTCAAGTCCAAACATTCTATAATGGACTTTCTGGAATAATGAGAACCACAATCGATGCTGCTGCTGGAGGAGCTTTAATGGAAAAATGAGAAGATCAAGCCTGGGACCTAATCGAAGAAATGGCCAACAACAATTCCTTGTGGCCAATAGAAAGGAGAATGATCCAAAGAATTGCAGGAATTTATGAAAGTGGAGCCAATACAGCAGTCAACGCCAAGCTGGATCAGATATGCAAATTCATGGAGACTTTTACCACTAGATCCAGAAGTTCACCATATGGAGGAGCACCAGAACCAAACCAACTTGAAGAGACGGTGAATTATGTCAACAATTTCCACAGACAGAGGAATAATCCATATTCCAACACCTACAACCCAGGGTGGAGGAATCATCCTAATTTTTCATGGAGCAACAATTCAGGGTAAAAAAACAATCCACCACCTGGATTCCAATAGTAGAACTATCCACCACATGGATTCCAACAACAGAACAAAGGCCAGGAGCAGGCAAATGAACCAGGAATAGCATAAGTGCTGAATTAGTTAAAAAAATATGATGCTATGTTTCAGAGCCAATCAGCTTCCATCAAAGCACAGGAGAATCAAATCAGACAACTGGCCAATGCTCAGAGTTACAGACCGCCAGGTAATCTTCCCAGCAACATAGAACCAAATCCAAGGAACGAGGGAATGAGCAATGTCAAGCCATTACCTTAAAAGTGGTACTGAGATCAACAAAGATGTTGGAATCAATACAATAATTGAGGAAGTTCCAAAAGATGAAGTTCCACAGATGGAGGAAAAAAAAGCAAAGGAAAAAGAATAGATCATTCCACCTCCACCTTTTCCTCAACGACTTCAGAAAAATAAACTGGACAAGCAGTTTGCTCGATTCCTGGAGGTGTTCAAAAAGCTTCACATCAACATTCCATTTGCAGAAGCCTTGGAAGAAATGCCCAGCTATGTAAAATTCATGAAAGACATTCTTTCACGAAAACGAAGATTGGGAGACAACGAGACAGTAGCACTGACGGAAGAATGCAGTGCCATTATTCAGAGGAAACTTCCCCTGAAGTTGAAAGATCCTGCCAGTTTCACTATCCCATGCACCATTGGAGAACATTATATCGGTAAGGCTTTATGTGATTTAGGTGCTAGTGTTAACTTGATGCCTTTTTCTATTTACAGGAAACTACAGATTGGAGAAGCAATGCCTACCTCAGTCTCGTTGCAACTTCATGATCGAACACTAGCATTTCCAAGAGGTGTTGTTGAAGATGTGCTGGTCAAAGTTGAAAAATTGATTCTCCCAGCAGATTTCATCATCCTTGACATGGATGAAGACAACGAAGTACCTATCATTCTTGGGAGACCATTCTTGGCTACAGGTAAAACTGTCATTGATGTGCAAAAAGGAGAACTGACCATGAAAGTACAGGACCAAGAAGTTACCTTTAATGTTTTCAAAGCCATGAAATTCTCGAGTGATGAAAAGGAAGAAGAATGCTTCAGAGTTGATGTTGTTGATAGTATCATTCAGGATACTGAGCCAAATCCCACAGATACACTCGAAGCTTGCATCACCAACATGACTGACATCGAGCTAGATGCTGAAATCCTGGAATATATCAATTACCTTGACAAACCATTCCGATTCAAATCAACACCACCAGTTGAAAGCTTGGAAATGCCAAAGAAAGATCGAATCAAGCCTTCGATTGAACAACCACCACAGTTGGAGCTGAGGTTACGTCCGAGCCATCTCAGGTATGCATTTCTTGGAAACTCTTCTGAATTACCTGTTATTATTTCTTCTTCACTAACATTGGAGCAGGAAGAAAAGTTACTGAGAGTATTACGAGAGCACAAAAGAGCCATTGGCTGGACTATAGCAGACATTCGAGGCATTAGTCCATCATTTTGCATGCACAAGATTCTGATGAATGATGAGTACATGGATTACAGGAAGCTGAACAAGGTAATCCCAACAAGAACGGTGATTGGATGTAGAGTATGCATGGATTACAGGAAGCTTGACAAAGCCACAAGAAATGACCATTTTCCGCTACCATTCATTGACTAGATGTTATACAGACTGGCATGACATGAGTTCTATTGCTTTCTGGATGGATATTCAGGGTACAATCAGTTTGCCATCGCACCAGAAGACCAGGAGAAAACTACCTTTCCATGTCCCTTTGGTACTTTTGCTTTCCGCATGATGCCATTTGGATTATGTAATGCCCTTGCTACATTTCAGCGTTGCATGATGGCCATCTTCTCAGACATGCTGGAGCAGAGTATGGAGGCTTTTATGGATGACTTTTATGTGTTTGGAGATTCTTTTGACCACTGCTTGCAAAATTTGGAACATGTGTTACAAAGGTGTGAAGATACAAAGCTGGTGCTCAATTGGGAGAAATCCCATTTCATGGTACAAGAGGGCATTGTTCTTGGACACCAGATCTCACAAAAAGGAATCGAGGTAGACAAAGTAAAGATTGAAATAATTGAAAAACTACCTCCGCCGACATATGTCAAAGGGATTCAGAGCTTTCTCAGACATGCAGGTTTTTACAGGAGATTTATCAAAGACTTTTCCAAGATTGCTAAACCTCTGTGCAATGTTTTCTGGAGAAGGATGTGCCTTTCAACTTCACCAAAGAATGCCAGGAAGCTTTTGAGATCTTAAAACAAAAGCTTATTTCTGCACCCTGTAGGACACAGAAACTGGGCGACGCATGATGTTCTAGACTCAGGGCCTAGTTAGGAGTACGGAGTAGCCGCGGGGGACTAAACCGGAGAAATAAAATGGAGTCGCCACCCGGTGTGAACCAGGAAAATGATTTAAGGCCGCACTCACCCTCGCAAGGGAAGACCTCAAATATTTGGGTTCGGAATGGTCCCTTACTTATGCCACTTGTAATGAACGGATTCGTGCAATAATTTAACCAAGTCTACACAACATACATGTCTGAGATTAACCTAGATCTAATTCACGTTCATAAAGGTAAACATACAATATCACACAACGAACATGTTACATTATCAAACATGAAAACTAAACAACAACCTAAACAAACATAGATAAAACTCCTATTGCGAAGTAAATAACTATAACATATATAGGGAAATAACATACTAACAACCTAATCATGCTTAAGGAATAAAAAACATACTAGCAACCTAATCATGGTCAAATACAAGAATTGGATGAAACGAAATACGTGTGTCTCTCAAGTGATACGTAGCATTGTATCCCGAGTGCAAACCGCAATACCGTCCATTCGGATTCGGCTACGGAATTTACGTCCAGGTTTCCATCCGATATACCACAAGAGAGAACACATATTCCGTTCACCCGGGAATCACATCATTCACCAATTCACAATACTAATGTGAAATAAAGTAATGAAATAACTAAAAAATAAAGGATAATAAATAAAAGGGTGCCCTCAGGTCTTACCTTTTAAGTCACTTTCAGGGAGTGCGTTCCACGGTGCCGGAAGGGATATCGTTTCGATGCTTTCACTGGTCCGCTATTTCTACTGTTTTCACAAGTTCACTATTTCCGCTGTTTTCTCTGGTCCACTGTTTCCGCTGTTTTCACAGGTTCACTGTTTTCAGGCCATTTTCGGTGCTATAGGGTTGCTGTTCGGGGGGTTTTTGGTGTTTATTGAGGGTTAGTCTTGGGTGTAATTCTTGGACTCGGTTTTGGGTGTTTTACACATTGTTTTAGGGTTATCATTCGCATGTGCATGGGCGTGAAGGTTAAGGACAGTGAGTGAAGGTGTTGTTTGGGTGCAGTTAGGGTTCGGTAAATGGGCTGCACATGGGACTGTAGTGGCGTGAGCTGCTGTGGTGAGGTGTAGTGAGTTTTTCACGTGCGTGTTGTTTGATTTGAGAATGAGAGGGCTGTGAATGAGAAGCCGATGAGCTGATAAGGACGTGTATTATATGCGCAGCTCACTGGTCAGTTTAGTAAGGAGCCGAGAGAGGCAGTGAGGGGCTGAAATGGAGGGGGTTACATGCGTGAGAGAGAGGGGCTATTGATGGGGGCAATTTTGGGGCTTCAAAAATGGCAGTGAGTCAGTCCCCTTTTGCCGTGAATGATAGTGAAGATAATGGGATGAGTTGGGTGCTATGTTTAGGGGCAGTGAGCTGTTGGCGGCGTTGTTTGGTTTGAGAATGAGAGGGCTGCTAGATGGCTGTTTGAAGGTTTCTTGTTAAAGCAATGGGCTGTGAGTGATGAGGATTTACGTGGAGATTGTGTGATCTGTGTGTGAGGGCTGCTGCTGAGAGCATGGGGGGGAGTTTAGTTGAGTTAACGTGAGTTGGCTGATGGCTTGGCTTTGTGAAGGGACTGCAATTGAGTGCGTTTGTAAGCATGATGTGCAAGGGTTATTTGGGTGCTAGGTGGCAGTGAGACTGTGCAGTGTGTGCGTAAGAGGCATGAATGTTCAGTTTGTTATATGAGTTTGTGGCTGATCAGAAGGGGTTGTGATTGAGGGATGGTTTGCTGGTGGTTCACGTGGATCAGTGGCTATATGGATGATGCTTGTTTAGAGTGGCGTGAAATGGGCAGATTATGTGTGTGGCTGGGACGTGTGGTTACATGTGCGTGAATGGCTTGAGGGTTGTTCTTGGCTAATGGTCAAAGGGGCTGCTACGTGAGGGTTTCAATTTGTGGAGAGAGTAAAGAATGGTGGCTGCCCCATGGGGCGTGAGAAGGGCTATTTTATATTGAATGTGCGTGAGCTGGCAGGTGCATGCATGGGTGCAAAAAGGTTGAAGACGTGTGGGGTTTGTGAGGTGCCGTGTGATTGGCGTGAAAGGAGGAGGAAAACTGGAGGAGATTGATACAAAAAAAATGAGCTTTCGGTGATCTTGAATTTTGAGTAGAAGACATGTGGGAGGTGGGGAGCTATTTGGCTTTTTGTGTTTGTTAGGGTGGCATGTGAAATGGGTACTTACGTGGGGTTAAAAATGGTGGGGTTGGATTCGTTTATGGAGTGGGGGGAGTTGTGTTTCACGTGGAGGCAAGACTGGGAGAAAGAAATGGCTTTTTATTGGAATGGGCGTGAAAGGAGGGAAATTATTGTGAACCGGGCCGAGGATAAATTTTAAAATTGAGACCGAACGAGCGAACCCGAAGCTTGAACAAGCAAACCAAATCCAATAAAACTGTCAATTTTTGACCCTTCCCTTCCGACGACCGCTTTCCGCAACTTCCGCAACTAAAAAGTAGTTCCTTCATTCAAGGCTCATCATTGGGCTGATATGCAAAAATGCAATGCCTACAGTCGCCCCCACTTTGATGGGACTTGTTCAGTGTGTGACAATGACAATCCTATTAAAGTACGTGCAATGCATTTTTACTTACCTGGCTCGCCAGCTGCCACCTGACTCACCTGTTGCTTTGAACTGACTTGATTTGATGGTGAGGTACTGCGACCCCTGGTCTTGTTCCCGAAGTGAGCTGAGGGTATTGTTCCCTGAATTGAGTTGTGGGTCTTGTTCCCGATCTAAATTGTGCTGAGGGTCTTGCTCCCTGAACTGAATTGTGGTGAAGGTTTTGTTCCCTGAATACGTTGAGCTGGGGGTCTTGTTCCCGATCTGAATTGAGCTGAGGGTCTTGTTCCCTGAACTGAGTTGTGGGTCTTGTTCCCGATCTGTATTGTGTTTGAGGGTTCTGTTCCCTGAACTGAGTTGTGGGTCTTGTTCCCGATCTAATTGCGTTGAGCTGAGGGTCTTGTTCCCTGAATTGAGTTATGGGTCTTGTTCCCGAACTGAATTGTGTTGAGGGTCTTGTTCCCGATTTTTTGAGTTGTGGGTCTTGTTCCCGTGGGTCTTGTTCCCGATTTTGAATTGAGGGTCTTGTTCCCTGAATTGTGTTGAGATAATGGTCTTGTTCCCTGAATTGTGTTCACTGTGGGCTTTATTTTCCTGGGCTTTATTCCCGAACGGTTAAGTGAGAGCTTTATTCTCCTGGGCTTTATTCCCGAACTGCTGACTGTGTAGAGATAGGGCTTTATTCCCCTGGGCATTGTTCCTGAACTTTGTTAAGATAGGGCTTTATTCCCTTAGGCTTTGTTCCTAAACTTTGTTTTGAGATAAGGCTTTATTCCACTGGGCATTGTTCCCGAACTGTGTAGAGATAGGGCTTTATTCCCCTGAGCTGTACTGAGAGAGGGTTTTATTCCCTTGATATGAGCTGACCCTGTGGCTTTGTTCCTGAATTGCATTGACTGTGGGCTTTGTTCCCGAACTGAGCTGAATGTAGGCTTTGTTACTGAACTGAGCTGTCTGTAGGCTTTGTTCCTGAACTGTACTGAATGTGGGCTTTATTTCCGAACTGAGCTGTAACTGATGTGGGTCTCGACCCTGGGACTCATCCCCGAAAACTGATATTGATACTGATGTGGGCCTCGACCCCGGAATTCCATACCTGACGGAACTGATACTGATAATGATGTGGGTGTTCCATTTTGGAGTGTCATTTTCGGCAGCTGATGTGGTAGCGGTCCATTTCCGAACCGTGCTGTGTGAGATTGTGGCTCATTTTCAACCGCTACTTGATGAGAGGTGGCTCATTTTTGAACCATTACTTGATGAGATGGTCTTTGCCGCCACAAACCTGCAAATACAAAGCAAAAATTACATGATGTGTCGTTTGGAGTGCCATTTTCGGCATCTGTTGTGTGTGGCCCATTTTGGAGCACCATTTTCGGCATCTGATGAGTGTGCCCCATTTTGGAGTGCCATTTTCGGCATTTGATGAGTGTGCCCCATTTAGGAGCGCCATTTTCGGCATCTGATGAGTGTACTTCATTTTGGAGCGCCATTTTCGGCATCTGTTTTGTGTGCCCCATTTTGGAGCGCCATTTTCGGCATCTGTTGTTGTAGTGGTCCATTTCTGAACCATGCTGATGAGAGAGTAGTTCATTTTTGAACCATTGTTGATATGAGAGTGGTCCATTTGCGAACCTTGGGGTGTTAAACCCTCGTAAAAGTAGGCAACCAGCCTCCATGTTTCAAACCTGTGATGTGGAGAAATATTCAACATCACTTTAAACCTCTCCCAACATTGGTAAAGTGTTTCCCCCGACTCTTCTGTGAAGGTTGTGATTCTCCTCTTAAAGGAGTTTGTCCTGTGAGGGGGAAAGAGTTTTTTTTGAAACTGTTCTCGCAAATCATCCTATGTTCTAATGGATCCTGACCTAAGGTTCTGCAGCCAAATTTTAGCTCTATCCTTTAAATAAAAATTTTAATCGAATTATATTCATGTTGCAATTTTGGTATGTGAAAGTGTTACATACCTGTTAAAATTCCCTTAAGTGTTGATAAAGATTTTCTGATTCTAGACCGTGGAATGTGGGTAAAAGTTGGATGAAACCTGGCTTAAAATTGAAACGTATTGCATCTAGGGGAAAAACAATACAAGATGGTGATCATGTCCTAGCGGGATTCATAAATTATCTGAGTGTCCTATAATGATTAAGATTGTCATGCTGATAGTCTTTTTCTTCCTGATCAAGTGGGAATTTCAACTCGGGCAGGTGGATTTTCATTTTGGTTCTCGGCCATTTTGACAGACGATGAAGGTGATGGAGACTCTCTATTTAATCTATCGCTAGATGATCGAGACTAGTGTTTCATGCAACTTAAATGCAAACTATATGCTAAAATTTAAAAATGCAAATATAATACTTACAAAAAGAAAATAATAAACAAGTGGAAAAATAAAATTAAATTAAATACAGAAAATATAACTACAAAAAAATACAAAAATAAAAATAAAAATAAAGAAAAGAAGGAAAAAAATTAATTACAACGATTATTCAATCTACTAAATTTTATTCCCCGACAACGGCGCCAAAAACTTGACACGCTCAAAAATTGGTTCTTTACTCTCATGTATAAGAGTATCGAAACAATGAAATAACCTGGTAAGTTCGGGGTCGATCCACAGGGAATAGATTTAATAGGATGAAATAATAATTTGTGTGAAAAGAAAAAGATTAAATTTTTTTGAAGTGATTGAAAATTTTTAAATTGAACTGCAATAATAAAGTAAAATGTTGGGGTAGAGGATTCACTTTTAATATTAAATTTAGAAATCTCACTTGCTATAATATACAAATTTGTCATTATTACCCAATTAATTTATTTCAGGAATTAATTATGCCAAAATATATAAAACCAGCCATAAAGACGGTGATAAGTTTTATATATAACAAGTCCAGTTAAGTACTTAATTATGCCAAATAAATAAAACCAGCCATATAGGCATTAACAAAGTTTGTCAATAATTAATCCATAAGTAAAATAAATATTAATCATTAGATTACAATTTATATATTATAATATAAGAGAGATTAATCTAAATTTTCATATTAAAAGCTTTACCTTTTACCCCAGTAAAAAGAAATTAGCTACTCATAATTTTAAATAAAAACACACATAATTTTATTACTGAAATAAAAAAAATTACAAAAAGCTTTTTAAAAAAAATAAAAAACACAAGAGCTAGAAATCCACAAATTTTCAGAGAAAACTATTGAAATCTGACTGAGGAAAAATGAGGTGCAGAACACCTCTATTTATAGAGGTGCTCAGCACCTCTGTTTCTACTGCAAATTACAAAATTTTTACAATTAAGCAAATTAGTCAATGATGGCAATCCACTTCGATCAAATAATTTTTTTTTATTTTGATTTGACAATGACTTTTACAAAAAACATACTTTGACTTCTTCATCGATTTCGGTCTTGAAAATTTCAGAATTAGAAAATATTTCAATAGTGGAGTTGTAGATCTCCGAGTCTTCTTTCATCTGGAACTAGAATCACTTCAATCTGATATGGGAATAAAACGTTATGGCCAAAATACGAACATGACACAGGGCTGGAATTTCCGAAGTTGTACACTGTTAGAACGCCCTATTAAATTTCTGGCCTCCAAAATCCAAATGTTAAGTCCATTTTTCTAGATATGCATCTAAAGTATTATTTCACCTATATAAAAGATAAAAATCACAATAAAAAATATATAAAACATAAATTTAATTATTATGCTAAATTAAGGGGATTATTTTGTGTGTGTATGCATGAAGAGCTCAAATGCACTATGCTGACGGCCAAGTTGTTTCTTCTATCCATTTGTAAAAAAAATTAATAAGTAATTCAAAGAAATATTTACTACTTGCAATTTATATAATTACAAGATGGCGACCATGGTCGTAATGCGATCTGGTGCCTCATGTATGCCTGACCATTTTTGTTCCTTCGATGGTGGATCGTCACCGTTTACGGGAGAGTGCTTCTGAACGTACACAAAAGTGAAGAGATTCCCAATATTCATTCAAATTATTCTATAAAAAATCTTCTATGAAACATTGTTACTTCATTTTCTACTTAATCTCGTTCAAAATATCTTTGTATTGAATGGTAGCCTTCTTCTCCCATGCAATATACATCATGGTATTAATTGCCTCCTCCCACCAAAATTATTTCTACAAAATAATTAAAATAACTTTTAAATATTATATAATATATATAAATCTTCAATATTAAGTAATTATTTAAAAATTTTAAATACTTTGAACTCTTTAAAATATAATTTCTTAGTCTTTGAGGGAACCTTCTTCCAACAGACTCACTTTGGAACCATTTGTTCCTTAAAATTCTTACGCATCTTGTGAGTACAAATGTTGTATTTCTCAATCTGCCCACTAAAAATGAAAACAAGAAAAAATGTAAAAAATATATATATATTTGATGAGCGGAAAATATATCAATATTTACCGCCCCTTTTACTTAATATTTTGTTTAGTTTCTCGGGTTTGATGAACGTTTTGTTGTGGTTTAGTTTATTTTACAGATAAAATAATATTGGGACATAATGAAATCATTTAAAACGAAATGTGGGTCAAATAAGGGCAAAAATTGGACTTGACATATTAATTTTGGAGATTGGAAACTTGAAAGGGCGTTTTAACGAAGTGCAGTTTTGGAAATTCCATTTTTGCGCATCTGTCGTATTTTGGGCATAACGTTTTACTCCAATATCGGATTGAGCTGATTCAAGTTTCAGATTAAAGAAGACTCAAAGCTCTACAACTTTGAAAGACAAAATAATTTCGAATTCTGAAGATTCCATGCCCGAAATTGATGAACCATCCAAAAGTGTGTTGTGTGTAATTATTAAAGTCATTTTCAATCATTTTCAAAGCAAAAAATAAATTAATAAATAAATAGATAATAAAAATTATCAAATCACCACCAAACATGATAAGCAATTAATGGAGCAATTAATAATGGATTTGGTGGAGCAATTAGTGGAGCAATTAATAATGGATTTGGTGGATGATTTGATGGAGGTAAATTTTTCCTATAAATACCAAGTCATTTCATTTGTAAAATTCATATTTTCTTCTAAGGAATTCCTTAAGAATACTAAGAATATTGTATCTTATTTGTTTATTTACAGCTTTCAGTAATTAATTTCCGTTTTCGCACTTTCCTTTCTTTACTTTTCAGTTTTCACTTTCCGTAATTTACTTTTACGCACAGTACTTTTCTTTCTTTAATTTTCAGTTTTTACTTTTCAGTAATGAGGAGGTAACTTCCCCCTACTAGGGTGAAAGGTAATTCGTTTACTATTGCTATTTAGATTAATCTCCCTTTAATATAATATATTCACTATTTAAAATTTGACTTAAAAAGGATCCGCCAGATTGGTCGGTTGGTAATTCATTTTAATCTGGTTTAAAAACCCGACTAATCAAGGATACCGCCAGATTGGTCGGTTGGTAATTAAATTTTCTTACCGCCTATATGGCAGGTTTATTTTGCTTCCGCCTTAATGGCTGGTTGGACTTAATTTGACTTAATCAGGATACCGCCTATATGGCTGGTTGGTAATGTTATCACAAGTTTATATATTATATTATGGGAGATATCTAAATTAGTAGTAGTAAAAGTTGATCCTTTTGCCTTAGCATTTTATTTTATTTTATTGCAATTTACTTTTCAACTTTTACTTTACCGCAATTACTTTTCATTATTTTTAATTTATGTCTTTTAAAGCCCTAGTTATGTGTTGTAACTAATTAGTTATCTGGGGTTGTGATGACTTTTAATATCACCGGTTTATAAGGGTTATATTATAGTTTGGGTAATATAAAGATTTATTTATTGAGTCTTAATCTTAATATTTTTTTCATTAACTGGCCATTAATAAAATTGAACTGGGAAACTTAAAATGAACTAGACATAGGGATTTTAAGTTTAAGACCTTAGACTCAATAGCCCACGATCTTCCTTGAGGATAATAACCCTTTAATAGATTTCTTTACAGGATAGACATATACCTGTCGGGCGGGGGTAGCCATAATTGGAATTTAAACTTAATGAATCCAGATAATTTGGTTGACATAGACATATGGTTCGATTGGGTTAAACTGGGTATTTGTGTCTGACCATCGACATAGGCTTTCACATAATTTAGTGTTCTAGGTTAATAAATCAATATATTACCCAACTATAAAATAACCACTTCATATTTAAAATGATATTGAAAAAAATCACAACCCTAGATAGTTTTTAATATTGAATTTTCTTAAAATCTACTTTCGAACAATTTTATTTACTTGTTTTTAAATTTAGAATTGTCACCATTTCAAATCAATCAAACAACCTGTTAGATACTAGTAATCATTTGACCTCATAAAATTAATAGCTTAGGTATTAAGTCATTGTGGGATCAATACTTTTTATACTACTTGAACGATACGTGCGCTTGCGTTATACGCGTGTGTAAGCACCGGTCAAGTATTTGGCGCCGTTGCCGGGGACTTAATTATCTTTCACTATTAGTTTAGAGGTTAGATATTTTTACTTGTATCTAATTTTCTTTTTACTTATTGTTTTTGTTTTCTTGTGCTTCAGGTTCTTAGAAACTTCATGAAACGAACCAGAATCTTTGAACTTCGACCGTTTGGCCCAGAAATTGAAAGAACCATCAGACAGTTGAGAAGGGAAAGGCGAGAAGGCCCAGAAGCTTTAGTCAACATGGAACCTGAACCTTTAGAGGTTGCACCACCAATTCCCATTCTAGACAGAACCATTCCGGTGGTTGACAGACTCATTTCTTGTATTGTACTTCCTCCCTTACCAGCAAATGCATGTGACATAAAAACATGCATTCAGATGATTCAGCAGTCAGTGCAGTTTGGAGGA
Organism: Zanthoxylum bungeanum; assembly: GCA_019454045.1. NCBI lineage: Eukaryota > Viridiplantae > Streptophyta > Magnoliopsida > Sapindales > Rutaceae > Zanthoxylum > Zanthoxylum bungeanum. The sequence goes on from SKCR01029258.1 coordinate 49,340, forward strand.
AATGCAACTGAAGACCTTAATACTCACATCAGCAACTTCCTGGAAGTTTGCGGCACTTTCAATTACAACTGAGGAGCTGAAGAAGCAATGAAACTGTGGGTTTTTCCATATTCCTTGAAAGACAGAGCTAAAGCTTGGCTACAGTCACTACCAGTAGGTTCCATCACAACTTGGAACACTTTAGCCACCACATTTCTTGCAAAGTACTTTCCACCAGCCAGAACTAGAAAGCTGAGGAATGACATCACATCCTTTGTGCAACAAGACTCAGAAACTCTCTACGAAGCTTGGGAAAGGTACAAAGATTTGCTCCGGAAATGTCCTCACCATGAGATTCCAAAATGGCTTCAAGTCCAAACATTCTATAATGGACTTTCTGGAATAATGAGACCACAATCGATACTGCTATTGGAGGAGCTTTAATGGCAAAAGGAGAAGATCAAGCCTGGGACCTAATCGAAGAAATGGCCAACAAAAATTCATTGTGGCCAACAGAAAGGAGCATGATCCAAAGATTGCGGAGGAATTTATGAAAGTGGAGCCAATACAGCACTCAACGCCAAGCTGGATCAGATATGCAAATTCATGGAGACTTTTACCACTGGATCCACAAGTTCACCATATGGAGGAGCACCAGAACCAAACCAACTTGAGAAGAAACGGTGAATTATGTCAACAATTTCAACAGACAGGGGAACATTCCATATTCCAACACCTACAACCTAGGGTGGAGGAATCATCCTAATTTTTCATGGAGCAAAAATTCAGGCCAACAATAAAACTATCCACCACTTGGATTCCAGCAACAGAACAAAGGCCAGGAGCAGGGAAATGAACCAGGAAAAGCAGAAGTGCTGGCTCAGTTAAAAAAGTACGATGCTATCTTTCAGAGCCAATCAGCTTCCATGAAATCCCTGGAGAATCAAATCGGACAACTGGCCAATGCTCAGAGTTACAGACCGCCAGGTAATCTTCCCAGCAACACAGAACCCAATCCAAGGAACCGAGGGAAGGAGCAATGTCAAGCCATTACTTTGAAAAGCGGTACTGAAATCAACAAAGATGTTGGAATCAAGGAAAAATGAGAAATTCCAAAAGATGCTGTTCCACAAATGGAGGAAAAATAAGCAAAGGAAAAAGAACAAATCATTCAACCTCCACCTTTTCCTCAACGACTTCAGAAAAAACAAACTGGACAAGCAGTTTGCTCGATTCCTGGAGGTGTTCAAAAAGCTTCACATCAACATTCCATTTGTAGAAGCCTTGGAAGAAATGCCCAGCTATGTAAAATTCATGAAAGACATTCTTTCACGAAAACGGAGATTGGGAGACTACGAAACAATAGTATTAACGGAAGAATACAGCGCCATCATTCAGAGGAAACTTCCCCCGAAGTTGAAAGATCCCGGCAGTTTCATTACATTGGTAAGGCTTTATGTGATTTAGGAGCCAGTGTTAACTTGATGCCTTTTTCTATTTACATGAAACTGCAGATTGGAGAAGCAATGTCTACCTCAGTCTCGTTGCAACTTGCTGATCGAACACTAGCATTTCCAAGAGGTGCTGTTGAAGATGTGTTGGTCAAAGTCGACAAACTGATTCTCCCATCATATTTCATCATCCTTGACATGGAAGAAGACAAAGAAGTACCTATCATTCTTGGGAGACCATTCTTGGCTACAGGTAAAACTGTGATTGATGTGCAAAAAGGAGAACTGACCATTAACGTGTAGGACCAAGAAGTTACCTTTAATGTTTTCAAAGCCATGAAATTCCCGAGTGATGAAAAGGAAGAAGAATGCTTCAGAGTTGATGTTGTTGACAGTATCGTTCAGGATACTGAGCCAAATCCCACAGATACACTCGAAGCGAGCTAGATGCTGAAATCCTGGAACGTATCAACTACCTTGACAAACCATTCCGATTCAAAGAAACACCACCAGTTGAAAGCTTGTAACTACCAAAGAAAGATCGAATCAAGCCTTCGATTGAAGAACCACCAAAGCTGGAGCTGATGTTACTTCCGAGCCATCTTAGGTATGCATTTCTTGGAAACTCTTCTAAATTACCTGTTATTATTTCTTCTTCACTAACATTGGAGCAGGAAGAAAATTTACTGAGAGTATTACGAGAACACAAAAGAGCCATTGGCTGGACTATAGCAGACATTCGAGGCATTAGTCCATCATTTTGCATGCACAAGATTCTGATGAATGATGAGTACAAACCCACAGTGGAGCATCAAATGAGACTCAATCCAATCATGAAGGAAGTCGTAAAGAAAGAAATAATCAAATGGTCGGATGCTGGCATTATTTACCCTATCTCATATAGTACTTGGGTGAGTCCTATGCAGTGTGTGCCGAAGAAAGGAGGAATCATTGTGGTTACCAATGAAAAGAATGAGCTAATCCCAACCAGAACGGTGATTGGATGGAGAGTATGCATGGATTACAGGAAACTAAATAAAGCCACGAGAAATGACCATTTTTCGCTACCATTCATTGACCAGATGTTAGACAGACTGGCGGGACATGAGTTCTATTGTTTTCTGGATGGATATTCAGGGTACAATCAGATTTCCATCGCACCAGAAGACCAGGAGAAAACTACCTTTACATTTCCCTATGGTACTTTTGCTTTCCGCAGGATGCCATTTGGATTATGTAATGCCCCTGCTACATTTCAGCGTTGCATGATGGCCATCTTCTCAGACATGCTGGAGTAGAGTATGGAGGTTTTTATGGATGACTTTTCTGTATTTGGAGATTATTTTGACCACTGCTTGCAAAATTTGGAACAAGTGTTACAAAGGTGCGAAGATACAAACTGGTACTCAACTGAGAAAATTCAATTTCATGGTACATGAAGGAATTGTTCTTGGACATCGGATCTCACAGAAAGTAATCGAGGTAGACAAAGCAAAGATTGAAACAATTGAAAAACTACCTTCGCTGACATCTGTCAAAAGGATTCGAAGTTTTCTTGGACATGCAGGTTTTTACAGGAGATTTATCAAAGACTTTTCCAAAATTGCAAAACCTCTTCGCAATCTTCTGGAAAAGGATGTGCCTTTCAACTTCACTAAAAAATGCCAGGAAGCTTTTGAGATCTTAAACAGAAGCTGATTTCTACACCCATCATTGTAGCACCAGAGTGGACCCTTCCATTTGAAGTAATGTGTGATGCTAGTGATTTTACTGTAGGTGCTGTTTTGGGACAACGCAAAGCAAAGATTTTCCACACCATTTACTACTCCAGCAGAACTCTGAATGAAGCTTAACTCAACTACACAACCACTAAAAAAGAGTTGCTCACAGTTGTGTACGCTTTCGACAAATTCTGCTCCTATCTGCTGGGTCCCAAAGTGGTGGTCTACACAGATCATTCAGCAATCAAATACTTGATCACGAAGAAAGATGCCAAACCCAGATTAATCCGTTGGATACTTCTTCTGCAAGAATTTGACGTGGAGATTTGAGACAGGAAAGGGACAGAGAATCAGGTGACAGATCATCTATCGAGGCTCGAGAATGGAGAAACAGCTGATAAAGATTTGTCAATCAAAGAAACTTTTCCAGATGAACAGCTATTTGCCATGAAACATCAAGATGCTCCTTGGTATGCTGACTATGTTAACTACATTGTGTCAGGAAAATGGCCGTTGGAATGGACAACTCAGCAACTGAAGTAGTTCTTCAAAGAAGTCAAGCATTATGTCTGGGATGAGTCGTACCTGTTCAAACGATGTGCTGATCAATTATTGAGACAATGTGTTCCACAAGAGGAAGTCAACAGTGTTTTGCAGCACTGTCATTCATCACCATATGGTGGACACTTCAGCGGAAACAAAACTGCAGCCAAAGCCCTTCAATCAGGTTTGTTCTGGCCCACTCTTTTTAAAGATGCTTATCTTTTTACTCTTCAATGTGACAGGTGCTAGAGAACGGGGAATATTTCGAGGAGAAATGAAGGACCGTTGCAAAACATTCTAGAAGTGGAAATATTCGATGTGTGGGGTATTGATTTCATGGGACCCTTTGTTCCATCATTCGGAAACCTGTACATCCTGGTTGCTGTAGACTACGTCTCCAAATAGGTTGAAGCAATTGCACTACCATCCAATGATTCAAAAGTGGTAATCAAATTCCTGAAAAAGAACATTTTCACTCGGCTCGGAACACCTCGGGCAATTATCAGCGATGGTGGCTCACATTTCTACAACAAATACTTTGATGAACTCATATCCAAATACGGAGTTACTCACAAGGTTGCCATAACTTATCATCCACAGTAAAATGGACAGGTTGAAGTTTCAAACAGGGAAATCAAAAGAATATTGGAGAGAACCGTTGTATCAACAAGGAGGGACTGGTCTACAAAATTAGATGATGCATTATGGGCCTACCGAACAGCTTACAAGACACCCATTGGTATGTTCCCACATCGATTGGTGTTTGGGAAAGTGTGTCATCTGCCAGTTGAGCTTGAACAAAAGGCGTACTGGGCACTGAAGAAGTTGAATCTTGATTCACAAGATGCAGGAGAGAAAATACTTCACCAACTTAACGAATTGGAGGAATTTCGCCTACAGGCTTATGAGAATGCCAGATTGTACAAAGAAAATACCAAGAAATGGCATGTGATGAGTGGTAAATCTATCACTATTTCCCACTCATTTAACTTAATATTTTGTATAGTTTCTTGAGTTTTGTGAATATTTTGATGTGTTTTGTGTTATTTTGTAGATAAATAAAGTTTCAGGATATTCTGGAGGTGATTTGGGCCAAAACAGTGAAAATTAGACGAAAAGGGCATTTTGGTAATTTACCGCGTCACGACGCCTAACGTGCACCAAGTCATGCTAATGTACGCCGGGTCAATGGGTCAGAATTTGAGAAGTTTGACTTTGCTAACGTGCGTCGTGCCACGTGTCACCATCACATCCGATCTGCTAACGTGCGTCGTGCCACGTGTCATTATCCTCCGGTGCTGACAATTACTATTTCCACATGTGCCACGTGTCATCCTACGTGTCACCACATCATCCGGTCAACGAGTCAACATGCCACATCATCATCAGCCAATCACGCTGTGACACGTGTCGCAATCCTACGGTGCCGACAATTGATCTCAGCCACCTTACCACGTCATCACCACGTCAGCATAATAATTGAGCTCTTAGCCGCCTCGCCAAGTGTCGCCTTATCTTCTTATCCGAATTAACATGTGTCAAAACCAGAGCATGCCACGTCGACTGCAGCTGGCGTAGCGACGCCAAAGGCCTCGGCGTCGCGATGCTGGAACCCCACCGAGGCCTATAAATTCAGCTCAAGATTTCAGATTTTGTTGTACCATTCTCTCTCCTTTCTTTGATGTAAATAGAGAGTTTCTCTCTCTAGTGTCTTTAATTTAAGTTTTGTAATTAAATTTTAATTATTTTTTGTAATAATAGTAATTTACTTTCTTTACTTTTTACAGTTTTTACTATTCACCATGATGAGGTAACTTCCCTAGCTAGGGTGAAAGATAATTCTTTTACTATTGCTATTTAGATTAATATCCCTTAAAAATAATATATTCACTATTTAAAATTTGACTTAAAAAGGATACCGCTATATTGGTCGGTTGGTAATTTAATTTTAATCTGGTTTAAACCTGACTAATCAAGGATACCGCCAGATTGGTCGGTTGGTAATTTAATTTTGGTTCCGCCTTTATGGCTGGTTTATGGACAAATATTACCACCTTAATGGCTGGTTGGACTTAATTTGACTTAATCAGGATACCGCCAGATTGGTCGGTTGGTAACATTATCACAAGTTTATATATTATTTTATGGGAGATATCTAAATTAGTAGTAGTAAAAGTAATTCCTTTTACCTTAGCATTTTATTTTATTGTAATTTACTTTTCAGTATTTACTTTACCGCATTTTTACTTAATGTCTTTTATTTTAAAGTTTTTACCAGCCCTAGTTATGTGTTGTAACTAAATAACTTATCTAGGGTTGTGATGAATTCTAATATCACCGGTTTATAAGGGGTTAGATTATAGTTTGGGTAATATAAAGATTTATTTATTGAGTCTTAATCTTAATGCTTTTTAATTAACTGGCCATTAATAAAATTGATTAGGTAAACATAAAATGAACTAGACATAGGGATTTTAAGTTTAAGACCTCAGACTCAATAGCCCACGATCTTCCTTGAGGATAGATAATCCTTTAATAGATTTCCTTACAGGATAGGCATATACCTGTCGGGCGGGGGTAGCCTTAATTGGAACTTAATCTTAATGAATCTAGGTAATTTGGTGACATAGACATATGGTTCAATTGGATTATACTAGGTATTTGTAATTGACCATCGGATGAGGCTTTTACATAATTTAGTGTTCCAGGTTAATAAATCAATATATTACCCAACTTTAAGATAACCACTTCATCTTTAAAATGATATTAAAAGAAATCACAACCCTAGATAGTTTTTAATATTGAATTAAATCCTACTTTCGACAATCTTATTTTCTTGCTTTTAAATTTAGAATCGTCACCATTTCAAATCAATCAATCAATCCGTTAGATACTATTAATCATTTGACTTCATAAAATTAATAGTTTAGATATTAAGTCCTCGTGGGATCGATACTTTTTATACTACTTGAATGATACGTACACTTGCGTTATACGTGTGTGTTTACGCCGGTCAAGAAGGCCAAAAAGCCAGGAGTAGGGAAATGAACCAGGAATAGCAGAAGTGTTGGCTCAGTTAAAAAAGTACGATGCTATCGTGTGTTCTACAGGAGGAAATCAACAGTGTGTTGCAGCACTGTCATTCATCACCATATGGCGGACACTTCAGCGGAAACAAAAACTGCAGCCAAATTCCTACAATCAGGTTTGTTCTGGCCCACTCTTTTTAAAGATGCTTATCTTTTTGCTTTTCAATGTGACAGGTGCCAGAGAATGGGAAATATTTCGAGGAGAAATGAAGGACCGTTGCAGAACATTTTAAAAGTGGAAATATTCGATGTATGGGGTATTGATTTCATGGGACCCTTTGTTCCATCATTCGGAAATCTGTACATCCTAGTTGATGTAGACTACGTCTCCAAATGTGTCGAAGCAATTGCACTGCCATCCAATGATTCAAAAGTCATGATGAAATTCCTGAAAAATAATATTTTCACTCGGTTCGGAACACCTCGGGCAATTATCAGTGATGGTGGCTCTCATTTCTGCAACAGATACTTCGATGCACTCATATCCAAATACGGAGTTACTCACAAGGTTGCCACAGCTTACCATCCACTGTTAAATGGACAGGTTGAGGTTTCAAACAGAGAAATCAAAAGAATCCTATAAAGAACCATTGGATCAACAATGAGGGACTGGTCAACAAAACTAGATGATGCATTATGGGCGTACAGGACAGCTTACAAGACACCCATTGGAATGTCCCCATATCTATTGGTGTTTGGGAAAATGTGCCATTTGCCAGTTGAGCTTGAGCACAAGGCGTACTGGGCACTGAAGAAGTTGAATTTTAATTCACAAGCTGCAGGAGAGAAAAGACTTCACCAACTTAACGAATTGGAGGAATTTCGCCTACAGGCTTATGAGAATGCCAGATTATACAAAGAAAAGACAAAGAAATGGCATGACCGAAAATAGTGCACAGACAGTTGGAACCAAGGCAGCATGTGTTGTTGTACAACTCGAGGTTGAAAATTTTCCCTGGAAAGTTGAAATCTAGGTGGTCAGGTCCATTTGTGATCACTCAGGTTTTACCTTATGGAGCTGTTGAGTTACTGGATCCTAACACCAACAACACATTCAAGGTTAACAGTCAGCGTGTCAAACATTACTGGGGAGAATCATTTGAGCGACAAAAAGAAAGTGTCACACTTTCAGATCCAGCCTAACGTTTAAGAAGTAAAAGTATAGCTGACGACTTTAAAACTTAGCGCTCGCAGGGAGGCAACCCATGCAATTTGTGTATATATTGTGATTTGGTGTGATTTAATTTTGTGTGTTTAGTTTTTGCAGATTAAGTCATTTCAAGATGGAAGAAGCTCTCGCAAATCTTCACAAGCAATTTCCTTCTCTCCCTCAAAAATCTCTGATGAAAGTCTACAAAGCTCGCTTTGAACGGATGAGGTTACTAACAATTCATGGTGTTCCTAATGATATTCGTTGGGTAATTGAAGCACGGGTCCGATTGGCAGGTGACTCTTCTGACTCTTTTATTTCACATCTGCCTGGTTTTGGAAGAAGCACATATGCAAAGAAACGTAGAGCTAAGCAAATGGGTGTTTGTTACAAATGTGCACGATGGAATTGCAATACTCGTTGTCGTTCTTTAGGAATGGTGTCTGATAATCGCGAAAACAAAATTAAATTCATTAGGGATGGCTTTAGTAAGGAGTCTTTAGATGATATATCATCAACTCTTGAGACGCATCCCAGTGGATATGTTCACATAGCCTTTCGCAAATTACATACACAATTTCAAAAAGAAAGTCTCAATAATCTCACTCAAAAAGACCCTGTTTGCCAATTTATAAGAAAATTGGATGGGAAGCTTGTCCCTGACGCATAGACGTCGATCAAGCTGCTACTTTTCTTGTAAATATTATATCTCTTTGTCTTTTCCTAATAATTGTAATTTATTTTGTTTTATTTTCTCCGACAGGATCCAGACCTTTTTGACTATCACGATTTGTTTAACTAATAATTGTCATTTGGTAGGTACTAGTGCTATTATTTTACTCACCCTTTTTAGGTGTTATAAATTCAACTCATCATTGCACTTTTGAAGACATCTAGAGTAAAACATGGAAGCCACTTTAAGAAGACGAGTTGAAAACATCTGTGTGTTTTGCGGTAGTAGTGTTGGTACTAAACCACAATACATAGAAGGAGCACAGGAATTGGGTCGAGTCTTAGCTGCAAGGAATATGCACTTAATATATGGCGGAGGAAATCTTGGACTTATGGGGATCGTTTCAAAGGTAGTACAGGAAGGAGGCAGTCACGTTTTGGGAATCATCCCAAAATCCTTGGCAGAAGCAAATCTTATTGAACCATCAAACGGAGAGGAACTGATCGTGCCAGGTATGTCTGAACGACTGGTAGAAATGATTAACCGTGCTGATGCTTTTATCGCTTTGCCAGGTGGCTTGGGTACATTGGAGGAAATTTTTATTGTGCTATCTTGGGCGAACCTGAACATACACCAGAAACCAATTGGACTGCTCAACGTTGATGGATTTTATGATTTTCTTTGTGTGTTTCTTGATGATGCTCGGAGAAATGGGTTCGTGTCAAAACCTTTAAAAGAATTCATGTTTACTGCCAGAACTGCTCCGGATCTAATAGACCAACTCATAGCTTATGAACCACGAGTTGACCCTATTCTTTCAAAGATAAATTGGTCTAAGGACGATCGTGGTAAGAGGCGTCGGATTAATCTGGATCTTAACCTTTAAATTCCTGTAGATTTTCAGCTAACTAGGTATTATTTTCTAAACTCTCCTGTTACTTTTTAAGACATTGGGGACAATGTCTCATTTAGGTTTGGGGGAGGGAATTAGTTGATTAGTACCTTGTTTTTAGTTTGTATGTTGTTTTTATTTTTAGTCCAAAATTTTTCGAAAAAAAAAAATTTTGAAAAATTTTCAAAAAAAATTACAAAAATATTTTGCGTTTTTGTGTTTTGACTAAAAATGTGAAATTAGTTAAAGATAGCCAAGTAAGGAGATTCCACTCCTGAGACGTATCTCAAACCTATTTCGAAACAAGTTAATTTTTGTTTATTTCCTTTTAAATTATTTAATTTGTGAATTCTCCATAATACTGACTAAAATGAATCTTCATATGCTCAGTTGACAGGTATTATCAACATACATGGATGTTGGAAATTCTAATCCATACCCCAAGATCAAAAGAGCAACCAAATATATATAAATGAATGAACAATATTGAAGTATGGCATAATCATACTCACAAAGATCGGAATGCGGATGCGTTGATGAAACGAAAAACTTTTCCTTTGTGCAGTGAGGTTTCGGCCAAGGTGAAAGGAGATGCTCCAAGCTTTGTTTGATCCTTCCAAGCTCAAAGATTAGTTTCCCATAACACCTTTGTATGATCCCTTGATGGTGCTAGCCTTGTGTGTGATTTTATGTTCCAAACCAACACAATTTCTTCAAGTTTTTGCAACAAAAACAGAAAAGTGGAGAGGGCTGTGAAACTTCACAGTTTCGGTCAAGAGGAAAGAGAGGAGAGTGAGTATTTTGATTTCAAAAATCAATTTATATTTGTGTCATAATTATTGTCAAACATATACCAAACCTTGGTAGGTGTATGACACAAATCCATCACCATGCTTTGCCTTTGAGTGTTATACACACTATCACCTAAACCCATCACACAAAAGTGAATTTAATGACAAGTGTTGTGATGGTTGATGTGACATGTGGGCCCCACTCGATTCCAAATGCGAGTGGGCCCGCAAACATTCCCGGGCTTGGGTTCGATAATTCCGAATTAACGAACTTTCGTCGTGACGTTATTTAAATCGAATTTAATTAAATAATTATGCCTAGCAAAATTACTATTCACGTCGCTAACGAATTAATTCTAAATTAACTCGTTTGCCCGAATTAAAATCTAATTTTAATTCTGCGTCGAAATCGAATTTCGTTTAATATATCGAATATATTATTTTAACGATTAATTCTAAATTAATCTTTCTCTCTCTTTGAATAGTACTTTATCCAATATAAAGTCTCTCCGTAATTAATCCTAGATTAATTAAGTTCGAATCATACGTCATCGGTGAATCTTCGGGAAGCGACCCAAGAGACCTCTAGATATGTTGGCAGTAAATCCGATTTTCGAACTATCCGAACACGTACGTACCAAGTACTACGTTTTTACCGATTTACAAGACAAGGTTAGCCTCTAGCAAAATGCCATGCCTACCCAATTCTCTAGAAATATTCTTACTGGAATATAAGATCTGTAACAGGCGTAGTATACCGTAGTATAGTGTATAGCAATCCAGTATCGGATGATCACATGTAAGGCCTGGGGCTGGAGATGTGTCTGCCCCGTACGAAACATATATCGGACATCAAGCAACTAGTCTCTTTGAATCGGATAATCCTGACCTTGTCATATTATCCCGATGGTTGCAACCATTATAGAGTACTAGTTCTGTATCCTGCGCGATCATCATCTCAATATGTCTGAAGTGATGCTTCCATCTTGACATCACACCCAATACACTATGATTCTCGATAAACCTAGAAGTGGTGTACACAGAACCTGTTAAAGCCCTGGACGACCAAAACTAAAGTCTACCGATTGTCGCAAGTACTAGCGATGCAAGTCTCAGGTTAAGACCATATGCACCTACCCTGAAGCGGACTCGCATAGACACGCAGACATACTACCAATGGGATTCCGCGGGGTCTATCCAGAGCGAAGCTGTTTTCCGTACCATCGGTAAAACACAACCTCCTACCGCACTTGCATAAGTATCCTATACTTAAATATATGAGAACTATGCCGTTGTGCCCTCACAACATGCACAAGTGCAGTACTAGTCTATTCCGCATTATCGATGTCCAATCTCGATAATACTACGACTAGGGATATTTAATGATTAAACCTTTATGGATTGATACTGTCTCATATCATCTCAATCCGGAACTAATCATAGGGACTTTTACCATTATATATCAAAGTAAGTAAATTACAAAACGGTAAAAGGCAATTTCATTACTATATAGTTAATTTTGTACAATAATACAATATCATTTACAAAACAGTGACGCTATGGGTCATACATGTCTAACAATCTCCCACTTGGCCTATAGCCAGTCACTCAAGCATCTAATACCTGAACTATGTACATGTCGCTCAAACTTTTCTCGAGGAATTGCTTTCGTCAGCGGGTCTGCAATGTTGTCCTCTGATGCGATCTTTTCGATCTTCACATCGCCACGATGTATGATCTCTCGAATCAGATGGAATCGTCGAAGAACATGTTTGGATCGTTGATGAGACCTTGGTTCCTTAGCCTGTGCTATAGCCCCGCTATTGTCACAATACAATGGAACGGGCTCAGCTGCTAACGGAACTACTCCTAATCCAATTAGGAATTTTCGGATCCAAACCGCCTCTTTTGCTGCTTCAGCTGCTGCGATGTACTCCGCTTCAGTTGTTGAATCGGCAACAGTATCTTGCTTGGAAGATTTCCAGCTCACTGCTCCGTTATTCAAACAAAATATGTACCCGGATTGTGACTTAAAGTCGTCTCTGTCGGTTTGGAAACTTGCATCGGTATACCCAGATACCTCAAGTTCTTTTAAGATACTTAAGGATACTCTTAACCGCCATCCAGTGATCTTTACCTGGATCGGCCTGATATCGACTGCACATCAGGTCGTGTACATATCATGGCATACATGATCGATCCGACTGCCAAAGCGAACGGAGTCCGACTCATGTTGTCTCTCTCATCTTGTGTTTTAGGACACATGTCCCTAGATAGATAGACGCCATGTGATGTTGGCAACAGTCCCCTCTTGGACTGATCCATGTTGAATCTCTTCAACACTTTATCAATATATGTACTCTGGGAGAGTCCAAGTAGCTTTCTAGATCTATCCCGGTATATCTTTATTCCTAGAATGAAAGCTGCTTCTCCCAGATCTTTCATGGAGAATTTCAATGAAAGCCAAGCTTTCACCGACGTTAACATGGGAATGTCATTGCCTATAAGCAATACATCGTCGACATAAAGGACAATAAAAGTCAGTGCACTCCCACTCACCTTCTTATATACACAAGGATCATCTACGTTTTAAATGAAATCATATTCTTTTATGACCTCATCAAAACGTTGGTTCCATGACCTCGATGCTTGCTTCAGTCCATAAATGGACCGATTTAACTTACAAACTTGTTTGCAAGTCTAGGTGCGATAAAACCGTCAGGCTGTTGCATATAAACATCATCCGAAAGGTTTCCGTTAAGGAAAGCGGTTTTAACGTCCATCTGCCATATTCGTAATCGTAATATGCAGCTATCGCAAGCATTATCCGAATGGATTTAATCATGGCAACGGGTGAGAAAGTTTCGTCATAATCAACTCCAAGTTGTTGACGATACCCCTTCGCTACAAGCCTAGCTTTGTACGTTTGTACATTGCCATCCATGTCGGTCTTCACCTTGAAGACCCATTTGCATCCAATAGGCTTTACGCCTTCTGGTGCATCAACCAGTGTCGAAACTTGGTTGGTATACATGGAATCCATTTCGGCCTTCATGGCTTCTTGCCATAAAGCGGATTCGATACCTTGTATCGCTTCCTCATACGTAGCCGGTTCAGTATCCTCAATAAGATTAATATCTACATAAGGTGAGATCAGGAATCCATACCTCTCAGGTATTACCCTGACTCTCTCCGACCTACACGGTCCTTGTGTACTTGAAGATTGTGGTTCAATCTCATCCCGGATGGACTGTTCATGTTCCGTTGTTGATTCATTGCCAGGAACAGTATCACTGCGACTTTCATCGAGTTCTACTTTCCTCTCACTAACCACTGCATTTAGGAATTCCTTCTCAAGGAAAACCGCATGTAGAGCAACAAATACTTTGTTCTCTTGTGGGTGATAGAAGTAATATCCTTTGGTTTCCCTAGGATATCCAACAAATAGGCATTTATCTGATTTGGGTTCAAGTTTGGTACCTTCCAAACGTTTAACGCATGCCCAGCAACCCCAAATCTTCAGGAATGAGAAACCCGGTTTCTTTCCTGTCCATATCTCATATGGAGTCTGTTCCACAGACTTTGACGGAACCTTATTCAAAATAAGAACTGCACTGTTTAATGCATATCCCCAGAAGGAAATCGGCAGCTCAGTGTGACTCATCATCGACCTTACCATGTCCAGCAAGGTACGGTTTCTCCGTTCAGACACACCATTTAATTGTGGTGTTCCAGGAGGAGTCCACTGTGAAAGAATACCATATTCTTTCAAGTAATCTTGAAACTCATTACTTAGGTATTCGCCACCACGGTCCGACTGTAATGTCTTAATACTCTTGCCTGTTTGTTTTTCAACTTCGTATCGAAACTCTTTGAATTTCTCAAAAGTTTCCGACTTGTGCATCATTAGATACACATAACCGTAACGTGATGCATCATCCGTAAAGGTTACGAAGTATCGATATCCACCTCTAGCCTGGCTAGACATGGGCCCACAAACGTCAGTATGAACGAGGGCTAACAGTTCAGTGGCGCGTTCACCTTTACCGCTAAAAGGTGATTTAGGCATTTTGCCTAATAAACAAGATTCGCAGACGTCATATGAATTTGGATCAAATCCGTCCAAGTACCCACTCTTCGAAAGTGTGGATATGCGAGTCTTGTTGATGTGTCCCAGACGACAATGCCACATATAAGTTTCATCTTTTGGATCACTCTTTTTAAGCCTTTTGTTTGTTACTTTATATGTAGGAGATTCATTTATATTCAAAATATAAAGACCATTATTTGCAAAAGCAGTGCATATTTCTGCATCATCTTTATATAAATAACACCCAGTGTTTCTAAATACAAAAGTGTACCCATATCGGGTTAACAAAGATACATATATAATATTCCTAGTCAAACCAGGTACATAATAACAGTCATTTAGTTTAAGTACATGCCCCGAGGGCAGTTCTAATACAAAAGTGCCCACGGCCAAAACAGCAATAGGAGTTCCGTTTCCAACTCGTAGATCAATCTCCCCTGAAGCCAGTCTCCTGCTGTCCTGCAGATCCTGCACATCAGTACATATATGAGAACCACAACCAGAATCAAAAATCCAATTTTTATAACTAGAAGTAGCCATGTTTATTTCAATAACAAACATACCAGTGGTCGGTGCCTTGCCCGCCTTGATCTCCTTTCTGAGCGCCTTGTTCATGCGGCAGTCACGCTTCCAGTGACCTCTCTTGCCGCATTGAAGGCATATGTCTTGTGACTTGTCTTTTGGCTTCCCAGAAGCCATCGACTTCTTGGCCTTGCCTTTGTTCCTATGCTTCCTCTTTTTCACCCCTCTAGTTGCCTTGGGCCCAGCCCTCGACGTATGAGAGGTCGATGCAAAGTGCGCCTCGCGCTTGTTGCCTTTAAGAAGCTCTTTCTCTGACTCCTTTAGAATGGACATTAGCTCTCCAAGAGTATCGTCCGTATCCATCAACTTGTAGTTGATGATAATCTGCTTCCAAGTATCGGGAAGTGACTGTAAGACCATGTCTATAGTCAGTTCAGCCTCCAAGACTATTCCCATCTTGGCCAGCTCATCAATGTCGGCTATCATTTGAGTCCCGTGGGCCTCAACTGAACCGCCATCAGTCATACGGGAGCGAAAGAGTTTCTTTACCAACTCATACCTCTCCATCCGCTTATTAGTGCGGTGAAGATACTTTAGTCTAGCCATCATATCATAAGGATCCAAGTCCCTATTCTGGCGACGAAAGTGTAATGTCATGATTAATCCTTTAAACCAATATTTCCAAAATATCAAATTAATCCATTAATCATATTTTTATCTTAAATACATGTCCAACATTATTTAATCAAAAAATCAAGTCCCTAATCATCCATGAAGCATTCGGCCAAGGTGATAAAATGGTTCCAATTTCGTTTTTCAATCCGATCGAATTACAAATCGTCATTCCATATTGTTTCAAGTCATCCAATGATCTTAAAATCAAAAAATCATCAAGTCCATTATGCCTACATGTATTCGGCCAAGCCACTTTTGGGTTGAAAAATTAATCCAATTTATTTTCCATGAAATTGATGATGTATAACCTTAAGTAACATACATCTAAGCATATTTAATCAAACAAACTCATCAAATCATGCTTCATTCAATTTTCCCCAAATTTCACCCTAATATATTTTCATGCTCTTTAGGCTCAATGATACCATTGTTGGAAATTCTAATCCATACCCCAAGATCAAAAGAGCAACCAAATATATATAAATGAATGAACAATATTGAAGTATGGCGGAATCATACTCACAAAGATCGGAATGCGGATGCGTTGATGAAACGAAAAACTTTTCCTTTGTGCAGTGAGGTTTCGGCCAAGGTGAAAGGAGATGCTCCAAGCTTTGTTTGATCCTTCCAAGCTCAAAGATTAGTTTCCCATAACACCTTTGTATGATCCCTTGATGGTGCTAGCCTTGTGTGTGATTTTATGTTCCAAACAAACACAATTTCTTCAAGTTTTTGCAACAAAAACAGAAAAGTGGAGAGGGCTGTGAAACTTCACAGTTTCGGTCAAGAGGAAAGAGAGGAGAGTGAGTATTTTGATTTCAAAAATCAATTTATATTTGTGTCATAATTATTGTCAAACATATACCAAACCTTTGGTAGGTGTATGACACAAATCCATCACCATGCTTTGCCTTTGAGTGTTATACACACTATCACCTAAACCCATCACACAAAAGTGAATTTAATGACAAGTGTTGTGATGGTTGATGTGACATGTGGGCCCCACTCGATTCCAAATGCGAGTGGGCCCGCAAACATTCCCGGGCTCGGGTTCGATAATCCCGAATTAACGAACTTTCGTCGCGACGTTATTTAAATCGAATTTAATTAAATAATTATGCCTAGCAAAATTACTATTCACGTCGCTAACGAATTAATTCTAAATTAACTCGTTTGCCCGAATTAAAATCTAATTTTAATTCTGCGTCGAAATCGAATTTCGTTTAATATATCGAATATATTATTTTAACGATTAATTCTAAATTAATCTTTCTCTCTCTTTGAATAGTACTTTATCCAATATAAAGTCTCTCCGTAATTAATCCTAGATTAATTAAGTTCAAATCATACGTCATCGGTGAATCTTCGGGAAGCGACCCAAGAGACCTCTAGATATGTTGGCAGTAAATCCGGTTGTCGAACTATCCGAACACGTACGTACCAAGTACTACGTTTTTACCGATTTACAAGACAAGGTTAGCCTCTAGCAAAACGCCATGCCTACCCAATTCTCTTGAAATATTCTTACTGGAATATAAGATCTGTAACAGGCGTAGTATACCGTAGTATAGTGTATAGCAATCCAGTATCGGATGATCACATGTAAGGCCTGGGGCTGGAGATGTGTCTGCCCCGTACGAAACATATATCGGACATCAAGCAACTAGTCTCTTTGAATCGGATAATCCTGACCTTGTCATATTATCCCGATGGTTGCAACCATTATAGAGTACTAGTTCTGTATCCTGCGCGATCATCATCTCCATATGTCTGAAGTGATACTTCCATCTTGACATCACACCCAATACACTACGATTCTCGATAAATCTAGAAGAGGTGTACACAGAACCTGTTAAAGCCCTGGACGACCAAAACTAAAGTCTACCGATTGTCGCAAGTACTAGCGATGCAAGTCTCAGGTTAAGACCATATGCACCTACCCTGAAGCGGACTCCCATAGACACGCAGACATACTACCAATGGGATTCCGCGGGGTCTATCCAGAGCGAAGCTGTTTTCCGTACCATCGGTAAAACACAACCTCCTACCGCACTTGCATAAGTATCCTATACTTAAATATATGAGAACTATGCCGTTGTGCCCTCACAACACGCACAAGTGCAGTACTAGTCTATTCCGCATTATCGATGTCCAATCTCGATAATACTACGACTAGGGATATTTAATGATTAAACCTTTATGGATTGATATTGTCTCATATCATCTCAATCCGGAACTATTCATAGGGACTTTTACCATTATATATCAAAGTAAGTAAATTACAAAACGGTAAAAGGCAATTTCATTACTACATAGTTAATTTTGTACAATAATACAATATCATTTACAAAACAGTGACGCTATGGGTCATACATGTCTAACAATGGAAACATACGGACATGAGCTAAAATTGAAAAGTTTGTAATATTCAGTGCTCTAGTTTAATCGGAGGAAGCATCTCAAAAAGTGATGGAGTAAAAAAAAAAATCTGAGATCCGAGTTATTAAGTTTGTAAGGGTGTTTTAACACCTAGTGCCCTAAAGCCAACTGGTTTGGGAGTCACTGGCCCAAAGCTCGTTACATGGATCAAAGATGCTGCAAAAAATATATATCTGAAGTCTGAGTAATTAAGTCCGTATGGATGTCTTAACACCTGGTGCCCTAAAGCCAACTGGTTTGGGAGCCACCGACCTAACACTCGTTACATAGATGGAGGATATTGTATATAAATAAAAAATAGAAAAGAAAAATCAAAGAAAAAATCAGAAAAATGAGAAAAAATTATTTCATTGCTACAAAAAGGTGTGAAATCTGATAGAACTTTAGGACAAAACTATTACTCTCTTATCAACTGCACTTATGACTACTGTGGGCAAAAATGAGTCGTTTAATATTATGTTGGTTGTGTATATGAAGAATGGTAAAAATGATCCGAGAATTTACTTATTTGGTAATTTAGAATGAAACAAAACAACTAGTAACTTGGAGTAGAAGTTTCACCTGATTAGATACTAACTTCTTTATTCTCTTTTCGCTTGTCTTTTTGCTTTTGTGTGCATTAGTTTTACTACCTTTTTACTTTTGTAAAATGTTTGTGGGTATCATTTTTGTAAACCCTCACGAGACTACAACTCATCCACTAGGGACACCTAGGGATTTAAAGGCTTGTTGCATATGTTAAATGCAACCGTGATCCCTATGAAAGTGGCTTAGTTAATTTATTTATGTTATTTTATATTATGTTTTGCTCGAGGAGAAGCAAAATGTTAGGTTTGAGGGTGTGATGAGTGGTAAATCTATCACTATTTCCCACTCATTTAACTTAATATTTTGTATAGTTTCTTGAGTTTTGTGAATATTTTGATGTGTTTTGTGTTATTTTGTAAATAAATAAAGTTTCAGGACATTCTGGAGGTGATTTGGGCCAAAACAGTGAAAATTGGACGAAAAGGGCATTTTGGTAATTTACCACGTCGCGACACCCAAACCCTTGGCGCCGCGACGCCTAACGTGCACCAAGTCATGCTAATGTCCGTCAGGTCAACGGGTCAGAATTTGAGAATTTTGACTTTGCTAACATGTGCCGTGCCACGTGTCACCATCACATCCGATCTGCTAACGTGCGCCGTGCCACATGTCATCATCCTACGGTGCCGACAATTACTATTTCCACATGTGCCACGTGTCATCCTATGTGTCGCCACATCATCCTGTCAACGAGTCAACATGCCACCTCATCATTAGCCAATCACGCCGTGACACGTGTCGCAATCCTATGGTGCCGACAATTGATCTCAGCCGCCTTGCCACGTCATCGCCACGTCAGCATAATAATTGAGCTCTTAGCCGCCTCGCCACGTGTCGCCTTATCTTCTTTTCCGAATTGCCACGTGTCAAAACCAGAGCATGCCACGTCGACTGCAGCTGGTGTAGCGACGCCAAATGCCTTGGCGTCGCGACGCTGGAACCCCACCGAGGCCTATAAATTCAGCTCAAGATTTTAGATTTTATTGTACCATACTCTCTCCTTTCTTTGATGTAAATAGGAAGTTTCTCTCTCTAGTGTCTTTAATTTAAGTTTTGTAATTAAATTTTAATTATTTTTTGTAATAATAGTAATTTACTTTCTTTACTTTTTACAGTTTTTACTATTCACCATGATGAAGTAACTTCCCCAGCTATGGTGAAAGGTAATTCTTTTACTATTGCTATTTATATTAATCTCCCTTAAAAATAATATATTCAATATTTAAAATTTTACTTAAAAATGATACCGCTATATTGGTCGGTTGGTAATTTAATTTTAATCTGGTTTAAACCTGACTAATCAAGGATACCGCCAGATTGGTCGGTTGGTAATTTAATTTGGTTCCGCCTTTATGGCTGGTTTATGGACAAATATTACCGCTTTAATGGCTGGTTGGACTTAATTTGACCTAATCAGGATACCGCCAGATTGGTCGGTTGGTAATATTATCACAAGTTTATATATTATTTTATGGGAGATATCTAAATTAGTAGTAGTAAAAGTATTTCCTTTTACCTTAGCATTTTATTTTATTGTAATTTACTTTTCAGTATTTACTTTACCGTATTTTTACTTTATATCTTTTATTTTCAAGTTTTTATCAGCCCTAGTTATGTGTTGTAACTAAATAAGTTATCTAGGGTTGTGATGAATTCTAATATCACCGGTTTATAAGGGGTTAGATTATAGTTTGGGTAATATAAAGATTTATTTATTGAGTCTTAATCTTAATGCTTTTTAATTAACTGGCCATTAATAAAATTGATTAGGTAAACATAAAATGAACTAGACATAGGGATTTTAAGTTTAAGACCTCAGACTGAATAATCCACGATCTTCCTTGAGGATAGATAACCATTTAATAGATTTCCTTACAGGATAGGAATATACCTGTCGGGCGGGGGTAGCCTTAATTGGAACTTAATCTTAATGAATCTAGGTAATTTGGTTGACATAGACATATGGTTCAATTGGATTATACTAGGTATTTGTAATTGACCATCGAAAGAGGCTTTTACATAATTTAGTGTTCCAGGTTAATAAATCAATATATTACCCAACTTTAAGATAACCACTTCATCTTTAAAATGATATTAAAAGAAATCACAACCCTAGATAGTTTTTAATATTGAATTAAAACCTGCTTTCGACAATCTTATTTACTTGCTTTTAAATTTAGAATCGTCACCATTTCAAATCAATCAATCAATCCGTTAGATACTAGTAATCATTTGAATTCATAAAATTAATAGTTTAGATATTAAGTCCTCGTAGGATCGATACTTTTTATACTACTTGAACGATACGTACGCTTGCGTTATACATGTGTGTTTACGCCGGTCAGCATGACCGAAAAATAGTGCACAGACAGTTGGAACCAAGGCAGCAGGTGCTGTTGTACAACTCAAGATTGAAACTTTTCACTGGAAAGTTGAAATCAAGGTGGTCAGGTCCATTTGTAATCACTCAGGTTTTTCCATATGAAGCTGTTGAGTTACTAGATCCCAACACCAACGAAACATTCAAAGTTAACAGTCAGCGTGTCAATCACTACTGGGGAGAATCATTTGAGCGAAAAAAAGAAAGTGTCACACTTTCAGATCCAGCCTAACGATCGAGAAGTAAAGTCTAGTTGATGACTTTAAACTAAGCGCTCGCAGAGAGGCAACCCATGCAATTTTTGTATATATTATGATTTGGTGTGATTTAATTTTGTGTGTTTAGTTTTTGCAGATTAAGTCATTTCAAGATGGAAGAAGCTCTAGCAAATCTTCACAAGCACTTTCCTTCTCTCCCTCAAAAATCTATGATGAAAGTTTAGAAAGCTCGCTTGGAACGGATGAGGTTATTGACGATCCATGGTGTTCCTAATGATATTCGTTGGGTAATTGAAGCACGGGTCCGATTGGCAGGTGAGTCTTCTGAATCTTTTATTTCACATATGCCTGGTTTTGGAAGAAGCACCTATGCAAAGAAATGTAGAGCTAAGCAAATGGGTGTTTGTTACAAATATGCGCGCTGGAATTGCAATACTCGTTGTCGTTCTTTAGGAATGGTGTCTGATAATCGCGAAGATAAAATTAAATTCATTAGGGATGGCTTGAGTAAGGAGTCTGTAGATAATATATCTTCGACTCTTGAGACGCATCCCAATGGATATGTACACATAGCCATTCGCAAATTACATACACAATTTCAAAAAGAAAGACAACAGTTAAGTCTTGGGAATCTGATTCAAAAAGACCTTGTTTGCCAATTTATAAGAAAATTGGATGGGAAGCTTGTCCCTGACGCATAGACGTCAATTAAGCCGTTACTTTTCTTATAAATATTATATCTCTTTGTCTTTTCTTAATAATTGTAATTTGTTTTGTTGTTTTCTTTTATTTTCTCCGATAGGATCCAGACCTTTTTGACTATCACGATTTATTTTACTATTAACTAATAATTTTCATTTGGCAGGTACTAGTGCTATTATTTTACTCACCCTTTTCAAGTGTTATAAATTCAACTCAACATTGCACTTTTGAAGACCTCTAGAGTAAAACATGGAAGCCACTTCAAGAAGACGAGTTAAAAACACATGTGTGTTTTGCGGTACTAGTGTTGGTGTTAAGCCACAATATGTAGAAGCAGCACAGGAATTGGGTCGAGTCTTAGCTGCAAGGAATATGCACTTAGTATATGGCGGAGGCAATCTTGGACTAATGGGGATCGTTTCAAATGCCGTACAGGAAGGAGGCAGTCACGTTTTAGGAATCATCCCAAAACCCTTGGCAGAGGCAAATCTTATTGGATCATCAAACGAAGATGAACTGATCGTGCCACGTATGTCTGAACGATTGGTAGAAATGATTAACCATGCTGATGCTTTTATCGCTTTGCCAGGTGGCTTAGGCATATTGGAGGAAATTTTTATAGTGTTATCTTGGGCGAACCTGAACATTCAGTAGAAACCGCTTGGAGTATACAACATTGATGGATTTTATGATTTTCTTTGTGTGTTTCTTGATGATGCTTGGAGAAATGGGTTCGTGTCAAAACCTATGAAAGAACTCCTCTTCACTACCAGAATTGCTCCGGATCTAATAGACCAACTCTTAGCCTATGAACCACAAGTTGACCCTATCCTTTCAAAGATAAATTGGTCTGAGGACGATCGTGGTAAGAGGCGTCAGATTAATCTGGATCTTAACCTTTAATTTCTTGTAGAATTTTAGCTAACCAGGTATTATCTTCTAAACTCTTCTTCTACTGTTTAAGACATTGGGGACAATGTCTCATTTAGGTTTGGGGGAGGGAATTAGTTGATGTGTGTTATTTTTAATTTTTAGTCCAAATTTTTTCGAAAAATACAAAAAAAAATTGAAATTTTTTCAAAAATTACAAAAATATTTTGTGTTTTTATTTTGATACCGCATATATGGCTAGTTGGTAATGTTATCACAAGTTTATAATATTATGGGAGATATCTAAATTAGTAGTAGTAAAAGTTGATCCTTTTGCCTTAGCATTTTATTTTATTTTATTGCAATTTACTTTTCAACTTTTACTTTACCGCAATTACTTTTCAGTATTTTTACTTTATGTCTTTTAAAGCCCTAGTTATGTGTTGTAACTAAATTAGTTATTTGAGGTTGTGATGACTTTTAATATCACCGGTTTATAAGGGGTTAGATTATAGTTTGGATAATATAAAGATTTATTTATTGAGTCTTAATCTTAATGCTTTTTCATTAACTGGCCATTAATAAAATTGAACTAGGAAACTTAAAATTAACTAGACATAGAGATCTTAAGTTTAAAACCTTAGACTGAATAGCCCACGATCTTCCTTGAGGATAGATAACCCTTTAATAGATTTCCTTACAGGATAGACATATACATGTCGGGCGGGGGTAGCCATAATTGGAACTTAAACTTAATGATTCCAGATAATTTGGTTGACATAGACATATGGTTCAATTGGGTTAAACTGGGTATTTGTGTCTGACCATCGACAGAGGCTTTCACATAATTTAGTGTTCCAGGTTAATAAATCAATATATTACCCAACTATAAAATAACCACTTCATCTTTAAAATGACTTTGGAAGAAATCACAACCCTAAATAGTTTTTAATATTGAATTTTCTTAAAATCTACTTTCGAACAATTTTATTTACTTTTTTTTAAATTTAGAATTGTCACCATTTCAAATCAATCAAACAACCTGTTAGATACTAGTAATCATTTGACCTCATAAAATTAATAGCTTAGGTATTAAGTCCTCGTGGGATCGATACTTTTATACCTCATAAAATTGTTTTTATTTTTTGTGTTTAAGACACTTAGACAATGCCTCATTTGAGGCACTGAGAAACACAAAAAATATTAATAAAAAATTATTTCAAAAATTTAAAAAAATAACAAATTAGTATTTATTGGAATATATCACAATCAAAAAAAAATTAACAAATGAACTTACCCAAATTCCTGCGAAGGTGATGATTTTGGTGACGGCCAGCGGTCCAATTTTGACGAGAGAAATATAGACCCGAGATAGAGAGAGAGACTAAATCGTGGAAGAAGAATGTGAGTTTTTATATTGAATTTTTACCGACCGAAATAATCAGTCGGTAAATGTGGATTCTTACCGATCAATTTTTTATTCAGTTAATAAATGTCAAAATTTTCCCCACTGAATAAAAAATCGATCGGTAAAAGAAAATTTACAGCAGACTTTTATGGCGGTAACTTAAATATTAATGACTGAATCTAATCGATCGGTAATATTTTATTTTTCCAATCAAAATATTCAGCCGGTAAATTATTTTTTAAAACTTAATTAATATTATTTTATAATAATTAATAATATCATCATCATTAATGATATACTATTTTTTAAAATGCATATATAGTTAATTATTTAACAAAAAGTCTAGATATGGTTGAACATAAATACTAAATATTAATGTAACTGACGGTGGTCTCTACTACTATTGACTATAGTACTATTACATCGAGGGATGAGTGTTTCGTAATATAAAATTATGTCTGAGTGTATATGTGGGAACACAGAACTTGGGCGACGCATGCTGTCCCGGGCTCGCGGCCCGGTTGGGAGTACGGAGTAGCCCGCGGGGGACTAAACCGGAGAATAATGGAGTCGCCACCCGGTGTGAACCGGGACAAAGATTTAAGGCCGCACTCACCCCTCGCAAGTGAAGACCTCAAACCGTTGGGTTCGGAATGGTCCCTTACTTATGCCACTTGTGATAAAATGATTTATGCAATAATCTAACCAAGCCCAAGCAACATATTCCAAGGATAAGTCATTCCTAAGTTTGCATGCATAGTTACAAAGCTCATATCTAAATTTACATATAACACATTTTCATGTTTACATACAACCTATTTGTATATAATCTATGTCTGAATTCATGCATAAAGATAAATCGACATACGGAAGACATACAGTTTCACAATCGTAGACACATAGGCGCAAAAAAATAGCATTCATACAAGCATGCATATTAAGGAAAGACATTTAAGTGCATAATATAAATAGATCACTAAAAAGTAATACAAATGCATAAGGTAAAAAGAAACAACTATATGCTAAAATAAAAGAAACAACTATTTTGCTCAAGAACCCTAAATCGTTTTTATGCAACCAATAGCTTAAGATACTATTGTTGAGATTCAATCAAGTCCCAAGGATCACAAACATGCATAAAAACGAGTTGAATACACAAAGGAGTAAGGCGGAATTCATACTCACATTGATGGGTTTTGATGAAATGAAGAACAAAAACACACTGCCCTTGGGAGCTCGGCAGTGGGCTGCGCATGGTGGTGTGCTGCACAGCATGGGGCTGCTTCCTCCTCCAAGAATCGGCCATGGGAGACACCATTGAAGCTCCAAGCTTCAAGCTCCAAAAATGGATTCCAAGCTCACAAATTCGTTTCCCTATCACCTATGTATAACCCAAGGTGTGTGCTAGCACTTGTCTTCTTCCTTTTATTCTCTTCTTGATTCGGCAAAAACCAGAAAAACAAGAAAGAAATCGGTTCCAAGCGTGAAGGAGAGGAAGAAGAAAAGAGAGGGAAAAGAGAAATGTGTTTTTCTTGCATGTTGGAGAGAGAAGATAAAGCTTTAATATATGTGTTTATAATATTTACCAAGTAAATTAAATCAAACATATATATTACTTTAATTCAAAAGTCAAAAAGTAAAAAGCAAATTGTTGCTTTTTCAACTTCTACATCAATCACTCAAATCAAGTGACAACATGTCACATCACTCAAAGTGACATTTGATTTGACGATTGATGCGACTAGTGATATGACGATTGATGTGACTTGCGTGCCGCACTCGAATTCCAAATTAACGAATTTTCCGTCGCGTCGTAATTAAATGATTGCGCCTAGCGAAATCACTATTCACGTCGCTAACGAATTAATTCTAAATTAATTCGTTCGCCCGAATTAAAATCTAATTTTAATTTCGCGTCGAAATCCAATTTCTAATAATATATCAAATATATTATTTTATCGATTAATTCCAAATTAATCGTTCTCTCTCTCTTTAATTAATATTTTATCCCAGATAAAATATCTCCGTAATTAATCCCAGATTAATTTTCTCTCTCTTCTAATTAATCCTAGATTAATTAAAGTGCGAGTTATACATCATCGGTGAATCTTCAGGAAGCGACCCATGAGATCTCCGGATATGTTGGCAGTAAATACGGTCGTCGGATTATCCGAACACGTAAGTACCTCGTACTACGTTCATACCGATTTACAAGACAAGGTTGGCTTCTAGCAAAACGCCATGCCTACCCAATTCTCCAGAAATATTCTTACAGGAATATATAGATCTGTATCAAGCGTAGTATACCGTAGTATTGTGTATATCGGCCCAGTATCGGATAGTCACGTGCTAGGGCTGGGGCTGGATAAGTGTCTGCCCCGTCCGAAGCACATGTCGGATGTCTGGTAACTAGTCTCTATAATCGGATATACATGACCTTGTC
This sequence comes from Zanthoxylum bungeanum, assembly GCA_019454045.1. Lineage (NCBI taxonomy): Eukaryota > Viridiplantae > Streptophyta > Magnoliopsida > Sapindales > Rutaceae > Zanthoxylum > Zanthoxylum bungeanum. Next base: position 75,964 of record SKCR01029258.1, read on the forward strand.
ATAATATCTCGATGGCCGGCCCGCACTTAAGAGTACTAATACCGTATCCTGCGTGACATCATCTCCACTATAACTGAAGTGATACTTCCGTCTCGACATCACACCCAATACACTACGACTCTTTGATAAACCCAGAAGCGGTGTACACAGAGCCGGTTAAAGCCCTGTACCACCAAGACCAAAGTCTACCGATTATCGCAAGTATTAGCGATGCAAGTCTCAGGTTAAGACTATACACACCTACCTTGATTTCGGCCTCCCATAGACACATAGTCATAATACCAATGGGATTCCGAGGGGTCTATCCAGAGCGAAGCTGTTTCCCGTACCATCGGTGAAACACAACCTCCTATCGCACTTGCATAAGTATCCAATACTTAATATATGAGAACTATGCCGTTGTGCCCTCACAACGCGCACAAGTGCAATACTAGCCTATTCCGCATTATCGATGTCCTGTCTCGATAATACTCCGGCTAGGGATATTTAATGATTAATCCTTCGTTGACTGATACTGTCTCATATCATCTCAATCCAGGAACTAATCATATGGACCTCTCTTCATTTTACATATATGGTGATCTAATCACAAATGATGAGAGTGCAATTTCCTTGTCACATAGTTAATTTGTACAACAACACCGTGATCTGTACAAATAGTGACGCTATAGGTCATATTATCCAACAATCTCCCACTTGGCACATAGCCAGTCACTCGAGTGTCTAACACCGAACTATGTACGGTTCGCTCAAATTGCTGAGAAAAGTTTCGTCAGCGGATTTGCGTAATTATCTTCTGACGCGATTTATATGATCATCACATCACCACGATGTATGATCCAAACGAATCAGATGAATATAGAAGTATATATCTGGATCGTCGATGAGACCATTAATTCTTTAGCCTGTGCTGACACCTAGCTCAGCCGCTAACAGAACTAAATCTAATCTAATTAGATTTATTATCGATCCAAATGGCTTCTATTGCTGCCTCAGCTGCAGCAATAATCCGCATTTGTTGTTAATTCGGCAACAGTTATCTTGCTCGGAATATTTCCAGCTTACTGTCCCGTTATTCAAACTTTATAGTACCGCAGTATTTACCGGTTTGGAAACTTGCAGCAGTGATCCTAGTCACTTCAAGTTCTCCTACTCCATAATTTAAGAGGACTCATTAGTTCTCTAAGATACTAATAGATGTCCTTAACTTCAATCCAATGACTATCACTTGGATTGTCCTGATTGTGACTCCATATGCTCAAAGCGTATGAGACACCATATCAAGTACATTTTAAATGTACAATTTCCCAGAGAGTGTTAACAACTCCAAATCTATCCCAGTAGATCTTTATTCCTTGAATAAAGGTTGTTACTCCCCAGAATTCTACGGAGAATTTCTTATGAAAGCCAAGCTTTCACCGATTGCTTTATGGGAATTTCATTTCCAAGAAATTACATATTATCATTACTTTACATGACATTCATTCAGTGCACTCCCACTAACCCTTTTATATACACAAGAATCATTTCGTTTTGAATTAAATCATACTCCATTATGATTACATCAAAACGAGATTCCTAGAACCTATGCTTGCTTCAATCCAAACATGGATCGAATCACCTGCAAACCTTGTTTGCTTGTTATGGTACGATAAAACCGACAGGATGTTATAAATATCCTCCGAAAGGTTTCCTTTTCAGGAAAGCAATTTTCGGTTAAGCTGTCATATTTCATAAATGAAATACACAGCTTTAGCAAGCATTATCCAAATGGATTTACAATGGCAACAGGTAAAAGGTTTCGTCGTAATCAACACAATATTGATAACTCTACCCTTTTCTTTACAAGCCTAGCTTAGTAAGTTGATATGTTGCCTTCCATGTATGTCTTCCTTGAAGACTTATAAAGTACCAATAGGCACAATGCCTTATGGTACATCAACTAGTATCCAAACTTGTTGATATACATGGAATCCATTTTGGACTCATGACACTTTGTCATAATAGGGAGTCGATACCTTGTAACACTACCTCATACGTAATCAGTTGGTGTACCTTAAAAGATTAACATCTTTATGAGGTGAGATCAGAAACCCATACACCAGGTTGTTTTCTGACTCTATCTGATCTACGCGGTTCTTGTGTACTCGAAGATTAATGGTATAGATTCATCATAGATGAACTATTTGTGTTCCATTTAGAACTTTGTGCCTTGAACAGTATTACTCCGATTTTCATCGAGTATCACTATCCTCCCACTGACCACTGCATATCGGTATTCCTCTCAGGAAAAACCGCATGGTGAGCAACAATCACATTGTTCTCATGTGAGATGTATAAGTACTATACTTATGGTTTTCCTTAGGATAACCTATATTGGCACTTATCCAATTTGGGTCCTTAGTTTGGTATCATCCAAACGTTATGCCTGGCATACCCAAATTATCAGGAATGAGAAACCTCGTTTCTTCCCTGTTCATATCCTATATGACATCTGTCAAACAGATTTATATGGAACCTTATTCTAAATAAGTTATTGCACTGTTAAAACTTATCCGTTGAAGGAAATAGTAGCTCAGAGCGACTCATGATTAGCCTTATCATGTCTAACATGATTCGGTTAATCCGTTCGGAAACACCGTCACTTTGACGTGTTCCGGGAGGAGTCCTCATTTGAAAGAATACTATACTCTTTCAAGTATATAAGAAACTTACTGCTTAAGTATTTTCCATTACGGTCTTACCGTAGCGGAATAATACTATAGCCGATCTGTTTGTCTATTTCGTGTCGAAACTCTAAAAGTTTCTGATTTGTGTTCTTCAAAAGAAACACATAACCAAAACGTGATGCCACATCCGTTTTAAGGTCACGAAATATTCATTTTCACATCTAGCCTAGCTAGATATGGGCCCACTAACTTCACCATGAATAGGGCTAACAGATCGGTGGCCCTTTTACTATTACAAAGCAAATAGTATTTTAGGTACTTTACCTAATAAACTAGATTCGCAGACCTTATTTGAATAGTCAAATCAGTCCTGGTACCCACTCTTCAAAAGTATGGATATACGAGTCTTGTATAATTGTGTCCCAGACAACAATGCCACAAATAAGTCTCTATTGATCAAATCAATTCGAGCTATTTATTTGTCATTTTATAGGTTTGAGATTTTATTTATATTCAAAATATAAATTCTGTTATTTACATCTAATGTATTTATCTCAGTATCATCTTTATATAATAAAACACTTAGTGTTCTATAATATAAAGGTTTTATCCGCAACGGATTAAACACTGATATAGAGATAATGTCTCTAGTCAAACTAGCTACATTATAACAGTTCCTAATTTAAGTACACACCCGAAGGACAGTTCCTAAACTTAGGTATCTACGGTCGAAACAGCGACTTTCGTCCCGTTTCCGATTCGCAGAGCAATCTCAGCTTGAAGTCAGTATCCTGCTCAAAGCAGATTCTGAACATCAATACATATATTTTATGTACCACACTAAGTATTTAAAATCTAATTTCAATACTAGCTGTGAACATAACTAAGACAAATATTTTTAAAGTTAGAGCCTCGCCCTTTTTTTAATTTCCTTCGTGTCTGCCATATCCAAATGGTAGTCACTTTGGGATATGTCAATTATCCTTTCAATATTTCAGAAACCTTAGACCAAGCCTTGGGTTTTAGAATATCGAAACGATGTGCACCTTGTGCTACACGCCCAATTGCAAACTTTGACTTTATCTCCTCTAGAATAGTCAATTAATTCTCCAAGAATTATAAATTACAATTTTAATACTTCTTAAATCTAAAATTAGATTTATGACAAGTATGTTAAATTAAGCATTAAAGTCATCATCACATAAATCTTCCAAAGATTTTATGCTCTACTTATTTTGCTTAATTTTGGGCGTGAAGTTATTTTATCAAATAAAGTAACCTATTATTTATTCCCAATTTGAAAATTAAATGATTTAAAATATTTTAATCCCAGATTATATTTTAAATATCCAACTTTTCAATTTTATCTTGATTACAATAGTCCAACTATTTAATCAACGATTAGTGGTACTATATATATTATAATGATTATAATAGTCCAACTATATAATCAAATATAATCCAAATTAATTAACCTCAATTACATTGATTACTATAATCCAATTATAAAATCAACTGTAAACTGAAATTAATTAATTCAAATATATTGATTAATATAATCCAATTATATATAATCAAGTATAATACAGTCCAACTGTTTATTAAAACAACAATTTAAATATTAGTCCAACTAACATTTAATATTACGACGAAATAATTTAAATGAGCGCGTATGGCGAGTAATTGAACGAGTATTGCAAATTCAATTCTTGCCTCCCACTATTTTTCGTCGAGCCTCTAACCCTCTGTCGAGTACTCGAGAAACCGTGTTTCCTAGTAGGCTAGGATCCCGTTAAATATCACACAATCTTGACTTTGGCCAAAAAATTGTATGATAATTAACTAAGTAGATCTCGAAGATCAATTGGATCTCATCCAACTCCTAGATCCAGTAGGTGGACATCCAAGTCCCAAACATATATCTTATATATGCCTATACATCGAATGTATACCCTAACCTTTTTCCTCTGAATCAACTAGGCCTTGGCTTTGGCACAACAAACCTAGTGATCCCAGTCAAGCGCGGACCCATTGACATGGAAGCTTCGTAATCAATGTCAATGGACAAGAAGTGGTCTTGACTTTGGCCAACAAACCACAACTTGGACACGACACCGATATGCAACAACCTCGTGATTAAAACACATCTTGACGGACAAGGGCTTGACTTTGGCCAACAACCCCTGCCAATCTCGGATCTTGAGTAAGAATCACTCAATGGAAGGAAAAACACTTGATATTTTATGAGGGTTTTTTCGCGTGCAATTGGCTACCAATTTATTATCTTTGTTAAGGTCTCATCATCATACACCCTTAAACATGCATTCTAAACACATAATAAAGCGCATATGATAAAATAATAATGATATGCGGATGGATACTTTACATTGATCCTAGATCAAATCTCTCACTTTCTCTCTCCCGCTAGCACAAATATTTTTCTACCCGTTACACTACACTTCTAAAGAAACCTCATAACATAGAGGGGAATAGGTGAGAAGAGAATACAAAGAATAGGAGATAAGGCTGGACTCGCAGGTCCAATTAATAAATCAAATTTATTACAATTTCCAAAATCGCCCCACCCATCTAATATCCATCCGATATACATTATTCAAACATCACAACCATGTATTCATACAAGCATGTTATCAATCAATCTAATCAAATTAATTAATCTTGATAATTAGTGATCATCCAATGTTCAAACAAAGATTTGATTTTGTTCGAGTCAAACTCGTATTGCGAACACGTACTCAAAATACGATTTCTCAAATAAAATTAAATTACATGATTAAATCCAATTTAATACGTATTTAATTCTAATTCATTATTTAATTCCAAATTAAATATTACACTTTATAAAATAAACCTTTACGATTTAAATTCCAAATTTAATCGCTACGGGTCTCAAAGCCCGATTAATATCCAATATTAATTTAATTAAAGTCCAATGGGCTTTTAATTAATTTCTTGAGGCGTGGACTTTTGGTCAACACGGGTCAAACCCGCAACCAAAGTCCAATCCGGGAGTTACCCCATAAGCCCATAAATTAATTTAGGCCCATTAGGCCCAATTAAACGTTAAAGGTTCATTAGTCGCATTTGGGCCTTTTGGAAGCGGTTTTGGGCCTAATTGGATCCAACCAATTTTGGCCTAAACCAACTTTGTACAACAAAGTACAATAAACCCAATAACAACTTTAAAAGCCCAAATCCAATTTTAAGGCCCAATAATTTAATTTCAAAAATTCCAAATTTTCAAATTAAATTACCTAATGTATATTAATTGCCCAAATCAAAGTTTCCAAAACATCAAATTTGTCCAATTAATCATGCTTAACATCAATTAATCATGTCCAACATAATTTGATCAAAATCAAACCCAATTTATACATGCTAAAGTCTCGGCCATAAGGGGAAAAAAAATGCCCAAATCAAATTCAATCCAATTGAACCAATCAAACATAAATTCAACATCCCCAAATGATTTGCAAGTCATCCAATGAACAAAAAATCAAAAATCCAAGACAATTTTAGGGATAAATTTTCGGCCATCACAAGCAAATTGGGGAAAAATTGTTCCAAACACTTTCATCAAATTGATCTAATCAATCATCAATTAAGCAACATTCAAGCATTCTAAATCATCCAATTTCATTAAACATGCTCAAAATCAAGTTTACCCAAATTTGTCATGCCCAAAATTTGGGGAAAAATGGATCCAACCAAATTTCATGAAATTGATTATGCACAACATCAATTCAACCTCATTCAAGCATACTATACTAAACAATTAATCATTTGATGCTCAAATTGAGTTTTCCCAAATTAAAGTTTTGGCCAACATTAAGCAAATTGGGGAAAATCAATCCAATTAATTTTTCATCAAATTGATTACATATAACTCTAATTTAATCATATACAAGCATTCTAAGCAAACAATTTGTCAAAATCATGCTTAAAATCAAAAAGCCCCAAATTTTGCTCAAGAACCCTAAATCGTTTTTATGCAACCAATAGCTCAAGATACCATTGTTGAGATTCAATCAAGTCCCAAGGATCACAAACATGCATAAAAACGAGTTGAATACATAAAGGAGTAAGGCGGAATTCATACTCACATTGATGGGTTTTGATGAAATGAAGAACAAAAACGCACTGCCCTTGGGAGCTCGGCAGTGGGCTGCGCATGGTGGTGTGCTGCACGGCATGGGGCTGCTTCCTCCTCCAAGAATCGGCCATGGGAGACACCATTGAAGCTCCAAGCTTCAAGCTCCAAAAATGGATTCCAAGCTCACAAATTCGTTTCCCTATCACCTATGTATAACCCAAGGTGTGTGCTAGCACTTGTCTTCTTCCTTTATTCTCTTCTTGATTCGGAAAAAACCAGAAAAACAAGAAAGGAAATCAGTTCCAAGCGTGAAGGGAGAAGAGAAAAGAGAGGGAAAAGAGAAGTGCGTTTTTCTTGCATGTTGAGAGAGAAGATAAAGCTTTAATATATGTGTTTATAATATTTACCAAGTAAATTAAATAAAACATATATATTACTTTAATTCAAAAGTCAAAAAGTAAAAAGAAAATTGTTATTTTTCAACTTCTACATCAATCACTCAAATCAAGTGACAACATGTCACATCACTCAAAGTGACATTTGATTTGACGATTGATGCGACTAGTGATATGACGCTTGATGTGACTTGCGTGCCGCACTCGAATTCGAAATGCGAATGCGCTCGCAATCACTCTCGGGCTCGGTTCGCTAATTCCAAATTAACGAATTTTTCGTCGCGTCGTAATTAAATGATTGCGCCTAGCGAAATCACTATTCACGTCGCTAACGAATTAATTCTAAATTAATTCGTTCGCCCGAATTAAAATCTAATTTTAATTTCGCGTCGAAATCCAATTTTAATAATATATCAAAATATATTATTTTATCGATTAATTCCAAATTAATCGTTCTCTCTCTCTTTAATTAATATTTTATCCCAGATAAAATATCTCCGCAATTAATCCCAGATTAATTTTCTCTCTCTTCTAATTAATCCTAGATTAATTAAAGTGCGAGTTATACATCATCGGTGAATCTTCAGGAAGCGACCCATGAGATCTCCGGATATGTTGGCAGTAAATACGGTCGTCGGATTATCCGAACACGTAAGTACCTCGTACTACGTTCATAACGATTTACAAGAGAAGGTTGGCTTCTAGCAAAGCGCCATGCCTACCCAATTCTCCAGAAATATTCTTACAGGAATATATAGATCTGTATCAAGCGTAGTATACCGTAGTATTGTGTATATCGGCCCAGTATCGGATAGTCACGTGCTAGGGCTGGGGCTGGATAAGTGTCTGCCCCGTCCGAAGCACATGTCGGATGTCTGGTAACTAGTCTCTATAATCAGATATACATGACCTTGTCATAATATCTCGTTGGCCGGCCAGCACTTAAGAGCACTAATACCGTATCCTGCGTGACATCATCTCCACTATAATGAAGTGATACTTCCGTCTCGACATCACACCCAATACACTACGACTCTCTGATAAACCCAGAAGCGGTGTACGCAGAGCCGGTTAAAACCCTGTACCACCAAGACCAAAGTCTACCGATTATGGCAAGTATTAGCGATGCAAGTCTCAGGTTAAGACTATACACACCTACCTTGATTTCGGCCTCCCATAGACACATAGTCATAATACCAATGGGATTCCGAGGGGTCTATCCAGAGCGAAGCTGTTTCCCGTACCATCGGTGAAACACAACCTCCTATCGCACTTGCATAAGTATCCAATACTTAAATATATGAGAACTATGCCGTTGTGCCCTCACAACGCGCACAAGTGCAATACTAGCCTATTCCGCATTATCGATGTCCTGTCTCGATAATACTCCGGCTAGGGATATTTAATGATTAATCCTTCGTGGACTGATACTGTCTCATATCATCTCAATCCAGGAACTAATCATATGGACCTCTCTTCATTTATACATATATGGTGATCTAATCACAAATGATGAGAGTGCAATTTCCTTGTCACATAGTTAATTTGTACAACAACACCGTGATCTGTACAAATAGTGACGCTATGGGTCATATTATCCAACAGTTAATATATTTGATTTATCTAGATTAGGTATGATTATATTTTATGTTTTATTTAATTGGTAAATGGTTTAATTATTTTATTTAATTCAATTACATTATCTAATTAATATTTAATTTAATATTTGATTTAATTTGGGTGTAATTTAGGGTGATGGGCGTGTGGGCCTAGTCATGGTGGGCGTGTGGGTTAGATTTGGTGTGGGCTTGGTGAGTGGGTTAGGCGTGTATGGGCTAGATTAAAAGGGTTTTGGTTTTTCTTTCTGGGCCAAAGGTAATCTAAACGGAGGTCCAACAAATGATATTGACGCTAAATAAGTGAACAAGGATCTAACGAAATACCGATTCCCTTTCGACGACCGTTTCCCGCTATATCCTAACTAAAAAGGTAGTGCCTCCAACTGAGACTCATCATCGGGTTTCACATGCAAAAATGCAATGCCTACAGTCTCCCCCACTTTGATGGGACTTGTGCAGTGTGTGACTTTGAACAATCCTATCAAAGTTATGCAATGCATTTTTACTTACCTGGCTCGCCAGCTGCCACCTGACTTGTCTGCTGCTCCGCTGAGCTGATGATGCAGTGGATCTCGATCCTGGGACGCATCCCAATAACTGCAACTGATGTGTGGGCCTCGACCCTGAGACGCATCCCCAAACTGGAACTTTAGTGGACCTCGATCTTGGGACGCATCCAATAACTGCAACCGACCAACGGGGGCCTCGACCCTGTGACGCATCCCAATACCACTGACAAAAATGAGCCTCGACCTTGGGACGCATCCCCAAAACTAAAAAGGTGTAGGGGGTAACGACCCTGGGACGCATCCCGATAACTGTAACCGAAAACGGGGGCTCACGGCCCTAGGACGCATCCCGATAACGCTGCCAAAATGGGCCTCGACCCTGGGACGCATCCCCAAAACTAAAGGTGTAGGCGGCCAACGGCCCTGGGACGCATCCCAATAACTGCAACCGACAATGGGGGCTCACGGCCCTGGCGCATCCGATAATCCTGCCAAATAGGCCTCGACCCTTGGATGCATCCCCAAAACTACTCATATGATGAAGTGGGCCTCAACCCGGGGCCGCATCCCCCAACACTGCTGATAAAATATGGGCCTCAACCCTGGGACCCATCCCCAAAACTGCTGATGAAAATATGGGCGCTCAACCCTGGGACGCATCCCCAAAATGCTGATACTGATGGAGTGG
>SKCR01029259.1:0-55533 GCA_019454045.1 Zanthoxylum bungeanum
TTTTCTGAGGCCTGTTGTCCAGCCCAATGACTATCACTGGATGCCAGAACCAAGCAATACTACTTTTGCTGATCAGAACGAAATGGGGAGATGTGTGATTTGTGATGGTAACCACCCGAGCGATCAATGCATATACTTTTCAGAATGGCAGAATTATCAGAATCATTCAAGGTACGAAGAACCATCATATTTTCCATCTTATCCACCATATACCTTCGATCTTCATCAACAATCAGAACCATCATAGGAAGATCATATGATTGACATGCTCAAAGATTGGGTCAAGAAACAAGACGAAAAGCTGGATACAATGCTTGAACATGCCAAAATCAATTCGAAAGTATTTAGAGACAATCAGCATTCATTGAGAGATTGACAGATCAGACGAGACAATTAACAGAAAACCAGAGCTACATACCTTATGGACCATTTTCAGATGACACTGATGAAACCTTCAAGTACCAAGCATTTCACAATGACACCTTAACAGAGGATGAGGCTGAGCAGTATCAACAACCAGAGGTATCAGTTCAGGAGCCCGAATCGGCAAAGTCTCGATTTGATTTTTATTATTCTGACTCGTACGATAATGAAACTGAGCTGTTTGTACCAACTGCATCAAAATTTGAGGATATATCAAAATGAAGATCTTGGAGATTCCATTGCACAAATGTTTGAAGAAGATCTACCTGAGCCAATCATTTCACCCAAATCAGAGGATGAAGACCTAAAATCTGACACATCTTTTCATTCTCAGGTTGACAATTTTGAAGCATGTTTTTCACAGATGACAGATGAAGAGCTGAATGCAAAAATTTTCAAATACATCTGTGAAGAAAAGGTAGAACAAGAAGCAGAGCAAATGGAGGAGCAAATGTCTGACCTTATTGAAGATCCAAAGCATTCAGGAGAAACATCGCTGTATCAGTGAGTACAATTTAGAGATATCACCCAAAAGCTTGACAGAATGGAACTTCCATTCCAAGTCAAGGACCATACGAGACCTCCTGATTTTATTTCTTTCTTTGTAGGAACCACTGGAGCAATAAGGAGCAAAAAGGTGGCACAAGCACTAAAAGGGACAAAAAAATTTATGCTACTTTACTGTTGGAAGAGGCCCTTCAAAAGCAACGCTCATGGGATTGTCTTTAATTGGACATCCAAAACAACGCTGAAACCTCCTTGACATATGGATATCAGTCACGTCTGGCTGAAGATGTAAAATTTAGCGCTAGCAAGGAGGCAACCCATGCAATTTGTTGTAATTTTTGTTTTCATATTTTGTGTATACATGTTGTAGAGTTTTTAATTTTGTGTCTTATTTTTTGTAGGGAAAGGCACAAACGGAGCATTTAAGGAGGAATGGTGTTTATCAATCACAAAGATGAGATTTAAGTCATTAGTGATGGATGAGTAAGGAATGGATTCTTGAGAAACATCCAAATGAATTTATATACCAAACGAGTGGCGTATTGCGTACACAATTCTGTTACCTTAATTATTGCTTTGATTTGCTTTTCTGTTGTAATTATCTTTATTTTCGTAGATAGGATCCAACTTTTTGACTTTTCACGATTTATTTTAACGTTCATCTAATAATTGTCATTAGGCAGGTACTAGTGCTACTATTACTCACCCATTTTCAGGTTCTATAAATTCAGCTCTACATTTCTTTCTTCAAAAAATCCAGATATACATTCAAATAAGAGAAAGAAAATGGAAGCAACTTCACAGCAGCAAGTCAAGCGAATTTGTGTTTTCTGTGGATCCAATTCCGGTAATAAATCAGAATTCATTGAGGCTGCAAAGGAATTGGGGAGAGTCATAGCAGAGAAAAATATGCACTTAATATATGGCGGATGCAATCTTGGACTAATGGGGATCGTTTCAAAGGTTGTACAGGAAGGAGGCAGTCATGTTTTGGGAATCATCCCAAAACCCTTGGCAGAGGCAAATCTTATTGGATCATCAAACAGAGAGGAACTTATCGTGCTAGGTATGTCTGAACGACTGGTAGAAATGATTAACCGTGCTGATGCTTTTATTGCTTTACCAGGTGGCTTGGGCACATTGGAGGAAATTTTTATAGTGCTATCTTGGGCAAACCTAAACATACACCAGAAACCAATTGGGCTGTTTAATGTTGATGGATTTTATGATTTTCTTTGTGTGTTTCTTGATGATGCCCGAAGAAATTGGTTCGTGTCAAAACCTATGAAGAACTCCTCTATACTGCCAGAACTGCTCCGGAACTAATAGATCAACTCTTAGCCTATGAACCACAAGTTGACCCAATCCTTTCAAAGATAAATTGGTCCGAGGATGATCGTGGTAAGAGGCGTCGTGTTAATCTGGATCTTAACCTTTAATTTCTTGTAGAATTTCAGCTAACCATGTACTACCTTCTAAACTCTTATTCTACTGTTTAAGACATTGGGGACAATGTCTCATTTAGGTTTGGGGGAGGGAATTAGTTGATCAATACCTTGTTTTTAGTTTGTGTGTTATTTTTATTTTTAGTCCAAAATTTTTCGAAAAATACAAAAAAAATTGAAAAAGTTTCAAAAATTACAAAAATATTTTGCATTTTTGTGTTGACTAAAAAGGTGAAATTGGTAAAAGATAGTCGAGTAAGGAGTTTCCACTCCTGAGACGTATCTCAAACCTATTTCGGAACAAGTTAATTTTTGTTTATTTCATTTTGAATTATTTAATTTGTAAATTCTCCATAAAATTGACTAAAATGGATCTTCATATGCTCAGTTGACAGATATTATCAACATGCATAGTAACATACGGACATGAGCTGTAATTGAAAAGTTTGTAATATTCAGTGCTCTAGTTTAGTTGGAGGAAGCATCTCAAAAAGCAATGGAGTAAAAAAACAATCTGAGATCCGAGTTATTAAGTCTGTAAGGGTGTTTTAACACCTAGTGCCCTAAAACCAACTGGTTTGGGAGTCACTGCCCCAAAGCTCGCTACATGGATCAATGATGCTGCAAAAAATATATATATCTGAAGTCTGAGTAATTAAGTCCGTATGGGTGTCTTAACACCTGGTGCCCTAAAGCCAACTGGTTTGGGTGCCACCGACCCAACACTCGTTACATAGATGGAAGATATTGTATATAAATAAAAAATAGATAAAAAAAATCAAAGAAAAAAATCAGAAAAATCAGAAAAATTATTCCATTGCTGCAAAAAGGTGTTAATTCTGATAAAAATTTAGGACAAAAATATTACTCTCTTATCGACTGCACTTATGACTGTTATGGGCAAAAAAATGAGTTGTTTAATATTATGTTGGTTGTGTATATGAAGAATGGCAAATATAATCGGAGAATTTACTTATCAGTAATTTAGAAAGAAAGAAAACAACTAGTAACTTGGAGTAGAAGTTTCACCTGATTAGTCACTAACTTCTTTATTCTCTTTTCGCTTGTCTTTTTGCTTTTGTGTGCATTAGTTTCATTATCTTTTTACTTTTATAAAATGTTTGTGGGTATCATTGCTGTAAACGCTCACGAGACTACAACTCGTCCACTAAGGACACCTAGGGGTTTAAAGGCTTGTTGCATATGCTAAATGCAACCGTGATCCCTACGAAAGTGTCTTAGTTAATTTTATTTTTGTTATTTTATTTTGTATTTTGCTCGAGGACTAGCAAAATGTTAGGTTTGGGGGTGTGATGAGTGGTAAATATATCACTATTTCCCACTCATTTAACCTAATATTTTGTATAATTTCTTGATTTTTGTGAATATTTTGATGTGTTTTGTGTTATTTTGAAGATAAATAAAGTTTCAGGACATTCTGGAGGTAATTTGGAGCAAAAAAGTGAAAATTGGCAAAAACGGTAATTCGGTAATTTGGCCGCATCGCGACGCCCAGACCTTCAGCGTCGCGACGCCTAAAGTGCCCCGGCCATGCTAACGTGTGCCGAGGGACACGTATCAGAATCTGAGAAATTGGACTTGCTAACGTGCGCCGACCTTGCTAACGTACGCCGTGCCACGTGTCATCATCACAAAAGATCTGCTAAAATGCACCGGCTGCCACGTGTCGAAATCTCATTGGACCAAAGCAAGCGCGTGCCACGTGTCAATCTCTTATTGGATCGAATATTGGACAAATCACATGTTGTCATGAGTCGACCTCTCATTTGACCGATCCTATGTGCGTGCCACGTGTCAGATGATCATTGGACCGAAAGCTCAGCCAATCACCGTGTGCCACATGTCGTCTTCTCATTGCACCACCTTCACCACGTGACACTTGTCATCTCCTGATTCTACCGACATAACACGCGTGGTCTTCCCGTGTTGACCGAAAATGCGTTCCAGCGTCGCTACGCTGGGACCTCTGGCGTCGCGACGCTGGATCCAGAAAATGCCTATAAATTCAGCTCCGCTTCACTTCATTTGGTGTGCTTTCCTTGGGAGTTTTTCCCTATTTTTAGAGGATTGCATCTAGTTTTGTATATATAAATAATATTTAATTTATGTATTTTAATTTTCAGTAGTAATAATAATAATAGTTCTTCTTCTTCTTCTCATTTCTTTTATGTTCGGTAGTTAATTATGGCTGGTATTTAGGTGACAGATAATTACCGCCTATATGGCTGGTTTATGGACAAATAATAATACCGCCTTTATGGCTGGTCGAACTTAATTAAAATTTAATTTAATAAGGATACCGCCTTTATGGCTGGTCGGTAATATCACGATTAATTTTTATATTATAATAAGAGAGATGTCTAAGTTATAAATAGTAAAAGTGGATCCCCAACCCCAGTATTTTATTTTCATTCTAGGGAAGTGATGAAACATAATATCCACTCTTAATAATTGATTTTCTTTTTATTGGTAATTCTTTAGATTGTTTATTGAGTCTTAAGCTTAATGCTTCTTGTTAATTGGTCATTAATAAGATTGATTTGGTAAACTTAAAATGAACTAGACATAGGGATTTTAAGTTTCAGCCTTAGATTCAATAGCCCACGATTCCTTGAGGATAGATAACCCTTTAATAGATTTCCTCACATGATAGACATATACCTGTCGGGCGGGGGTAGCCATAATTGGAACTTGGTCTTAATGAATCCAGGTAATTTGGTTGACATAGACATATGGTTCAATTGGGTTATACCGGGTATTTGCGTCTGACCATCGACATAGGCTTTTGCATATTTTCGTGTTCCAGGTTAGCAATCTGATTTATTACACATAGATAAGAGAATCAATTCATCTTTATAATAATATTGTGTGGAGTCACGACCCTAGACTTTTGAGTCTTTTCTTTTATTTTCCTTAGTATTTTCTTTTGAGTCTGTTTTTATTTTATTTTGCAAAACCACAATCAACCAATCAATCAAGCAATCATTCTCTTCACCCTCAATTAGATATTTGTAAATAAATAGATTCAATAATTAATAACAACAGTAGGAATTAAGTCCTCGTGGGATCGATATTTTTATACTACTTGAACGATACGTGCGCTTGCGTTATACGTGTGTTTTTACGCCGGTCACCTCGCCTGACAGGTATATGTCTATCCTGTAAGGAAATCTATTAAAGGGTTATTTATCCTCAAGGAAGATCGTGGGCTATTAAGTCTAAGGCTGAAACCTAAAATTCCTTTATCAAGTTTATTTTAAATTTACCGCATCAATCTTATTGGTGATCAGACAACAAGAAGCATTAAGCTTAAGACTAAATAAGTAAACCTTTAAATTACCGAAACTATAAAATATCCCCTTTATAAACCGGTGATATTGGATTTCTTCACCACCCCAGATAACTGGCTTAGTTACGACACATATTTACGGGTAGTAAAAACTTAAATAAAATAAAAGATATAAAGTAAAATGCTGAAAAGTAGATTGCTGAAAAGTAAATGACGGAAAGTAAATGCTGAAATTAAATACTGAAAATTAAATGCTGAAAAGTAAATGCTGAAAGTAAATTACTGAAAAGTAAATGCTGAAAGTAAATTACTGAAAGTAAATTGCTGAAAAGTAAATGCTGAAAGTAAATTGCTGAAAAGTAAATAAAGTAAAAGTACAATAAAAGAAAATGCTGAGGTAAAAGGATCCACTTTTATTACTTCTATTTTAGATATCTCCCTTAATATAATATATTAACTTTGCATGATAATTACCAACCAGCCATATAGGCGGTATCCAGATTAAGTCAAATTAATAATTAATTACCAACCGACCAATCAGGCGGTATCCAGTTTAGTTAGGTTAAAACCAATTTAAATAATTACCAACCGACCAATATGGCGGTATCCTCGTTAAGTCAGGTTTTAACTAGTTTATATATTATAATTAAGGGAGATTAATCTAAATATTAGTAATAAAAGTTTTACCTTTTACCCCAGCAAATGAGAGTTACCTCCTCATTACTGAAAAGTAAAAACTGAAAATTAAAGAAAGAAAAATATTGTGCGTAAAAGTAAATTACGGAAAGTAAAAACTGAAAAGTAAAGAAAAGAAAGTGCGAAAGCGGAAATTAATTACTGAAAGCTGTAAATAAACAAACAAGATACAATCTTCTTAGTATTCTTAAGGAATTCCTTAGAAGAAAGTATGAATTTACAAATGAAATGACTTGGTATTTATAGGCAAAATTTTGCCTCCATCAAATCATCCACTAAATCCATTATTAATTGCTCCACTAATTGTTCCACTAATTACTCCACTAATTGCTCCACTAATTGCTTATCATCTTTGGTGGTGATTTGATAATTTTTATTATTTATTTATTAATTTATTTTTTGCTTTGAAAATGATTGAAAATGACTTTAATAATTACACACAACACACTTCTGGATGGTTCATCAATTTCGGGCATGAAATCTTCAGAATTCGAAATTATTTTGTCTTTAAAAGTTGTAGAAATTTGAGTCTTCTTTAATCTGGAACTTGAATCAGATCAATCTGATATCGAAGTAAAACGTTATGTCCAAAATACCACAGATGCACAAAACTAGAATTTCCAAAACTGCACTTCGTTAAAACGCCATTTCAAGTTTCCAATCTCCAAAATTAATATGTCAAGTCCAATTTTTGCCCTTATTTGACCCACATTTCGTCCTAAATCATTTCATTGTGTCCCAATATTATTTTATCTGCAAAATAAACTAAAACACATCAAAACGTTCATCAAACCCGAGAAACTAAACAAAATATTAAGTAAAAGGGACGGTAAATATTGATATATTTTTTGCTCATCACACCCCCAAACCTAACATTTTGCTAGTCCTCGAGCAAAACAACAAAATAAAATACAAGAAACAATTAAAATTAAAGTAAGCCACTTTCGTAGGGATCACGGTTCCATTTAGCATATGCGACAAGCCTTTAAACCCCTAGGTGTCCCTAGTGGACGAGCTATAGTCTCGTGAGGGCTTACAGCAACGATACCCACAAACGTTTTACAAAAGTAAAAATGTAGTGAAACTAATGCACACAAAAGCAAAGAAAAAAAAATAAGAGAAAAGAGAATAAAGAAGTTAGTGACTAATCAGGTGAAACTTCTACTCTAAGTTACTAGTTGTTTTCTTTCTTTCTAAATTACTGAATAAGTAAATTCTCCGATTATTTTTACCATTCTCCATATACACAACCGACAAAATATTAAACAACTCATTTTTTCCCACAACAGTCACAAGTGCAGTTGATAAGAGAGTAGTATTTTTGTCCTAAAGTTTTATCAGAATTCACACCTTTTTGCAGCAATGGAATAATTTTTCTGATTTTTTCATTGATTTTTGAATTTTTTTTTATTTATATACAATACCTTCCGTGTATGTAGCGAGTGTTGGGTCGGTGGCTCCCAAACCAGTTGGCTTTAGGGCACCAAGTGTTAAGACACCCCTACAGACTTAATTACTCAGACTTTAGATATATATATTATTATTTTGCAACATCCTTGATCCATGTAGCGAAATTTGGGCCAGTGACTCCCAAACCAGTTGGTTTTAGGGCACTAGGTGTTAAAACACCCTTACAGACTTAATAACTCGGATCTCAGACGTTTTTTTTTACTCCATCACTTTTTGAGATGCTTCCTCCAATTAAACTAGAGCACTGAATATTTGACCGGCGTAAACACACACGTATAACGCAAGCGTACGTATCGTTCAAGTAGTATAAAAAGTATCGATCCCACGAGGACTTAATACCTAATCTATTAATTTTATGAGGTCAAGTGATTACTAGTATCTAACAGGTTATTTGATTGATTTGAAATGGTGACGATTCTAAATTTAAAACAAGTAAATTAAATTGCGTGAAAGTAGATTAATGAAAATTCAATTTAATAAACTATCTACAGTTGTGAATTCTTCCAATATTATTTAAAAATGAAGTGGTTATATTATAGTTGGGTAAAATATTGATTTATTAATCTGGAATATTAAATTATGTAAAAGCCTCTTTCGATGATCATTTACAAATACCTAGTATAATCCAATTGAACCATATGTCTATGTCAACTAAATTACCTAAATTCATTAAGATTAAGTTCCAATTATGACTACCCCCCCGCCCAACAGATATATTCCTATCCTGTAAGGAAATCTATTAAAGGGTTATCTATCCTCAAAGAATATCGTGGGCTATTGAGTCTAAGGTCTTTAAACTTAAAATCCCTATGTCTAGTTTATTTTAAGTTTATCTAATCAATTTTATTAGTGGCCAGTTAATAAAAAGAATTAAGATTATGACTCAACAATTTTACCCAAAACTATAATCTAACCCTTTTTAAAACCGGTGATATTAGATTTTATCACAACCCTAGATATTTAATTTAGTTACAACACATAGCTAAAGCTGATATAAACTTAAAAGACATAAAATGAAATTACTGAAAAGTAATAAAAAGAAATGCTAAGGTAAAAGGAATTAACTTCTACTATTCACTATTTAGATATCTCCCATAAAATAATATTTATAATCTTGTGATATTTTAAATCAACCGTCCGGAATGGCGGTATCCTGATTAAGTCAAATTCAAATATACCAGCCATAAGGCGGAACAGAAATATAAACTTAAACCAACCGTCCAGTATGGCGGTATCCTCATTAAGTCAGGTTTAACCAATTTAAATTGAATAACCAACCGTCCGGAATGGCGATATCCTTTATTAATTCAGGTTTTAATTAGTTTATATATTATATTTTAAGGGAGATTAATCTAAATAGAAAAAGTAAAAGAATTACCTTTTTACCTTGGCATTGGAGAAGTTACCCCCTCATGGATGAATAGTAAAAGTAAAAAAGTTTAAGAAAGTAAAATTACTATTTATAGAAGAAGATTACTATTACAAAACGTAATTAAAACTGAAATTTTAAAGAAACTAAGAAGAGAACTCCCAATTTATATAAGAGATTTGAGAGGAAATGGTACATTTGAAACTGAAAATTCGCTCTGAATTTATAGGCCCGAATAAGCCTCTGGCATCGCGACGCCAGCCCCTTTTGCTTGGCACAATCTCGTCCGGACACGTGGCAAGGCGGCTGAAAAATTTCGGCTCGTTGAATTTTTGACACGTGGCATGTGGCGCACGTTAGCAGATCGCTTGTGATGATGACACGTGGCACGGCTCACGTTAGCAAAGTCAAACTGGTCAAACTTTGACTTGTTGACCTGGTGCATGTTAGCAGCCTCCGGCGCACGTTAGAGGTCGGGACGCCAAGGGTTTTGGTGTCGGGACGCCCAAAATTACCAAAATACCCTTTTTGCCAAATTTCCCAGTTTTGCTCCAATCACCTCCAGAATGTCCTAAAACTTTATTTATCTACAAAATAACACAAAACACATCAAAATATTCACAAAACTCAAGAAACTATACAAAATATTAAGCTAAATGAATGAGAAATAGTGATACATTTATCACTCATCACACCCCCAAACCTAACATTTTGCTAGTCCTCGAGCAAAATAAAATAACATAATAAAATTTAACTAAGCCACTTTCGTAGGGATCACAGTTGCATTTAGCATATGCAACAATCCTTTAAACCCCTAGGTGTCCCTAGTGGACGAGTTGTAGTCTCGTGAGGGTTTACAGCAATGATACCCACAAACATTTTATAAAAGTAAAAATGTAGTGAAACTAATGACACAAAAGCAAAAAGACAAGAGAAAATAGAATAAAGAAGTTAGTGACTAATCAGGTGAAACTTCTACTCCAAGTTATTAGTTGTTTTGTTTCATTCTAAATTACTAAATAAGTAAATTCTCTGATTATTTTTACCATTCTCCATATACACAGCCAAAAAAATATTAATTATCTCATTTTTGCCCACAATAGTAATAAGTGCAGTTGATAAGAGAGTAATATTTTTGTCCTAAAGTTTTATCAGAATTCACACCTTTTGTAGTAATGGAATAATTTTTCTGATTTTTCTAATTTTTTTTCTAATTTTTATTTATATACAATATCTTCCATCTATGTATCGAGCTTTAGGTCGGTGACTCCCAAACCAGTTGGCTTAAGGGCATCAGGTGTTAAGACACCCCTACGGACTTAATTACTCAAACTTCAGATATATATATATATATATATATATATATATATATATATATATATATATATTTTCTATCATCTTTTTGATCCATGTAGCGAGCTTTGGGCCAGTGACTCCCAAACTAATTGGTTTTAGGGCACTAGGTGTTAAAAACACCCTTACAGACTTAATAACTCGGATCTCAAACGTTTTATTTTATTTTATTTTATTTTATTTTATTTTTTATTCCATCACTTTTTGAGATGCTTCCTCCAAATAAACTAGAGCACTGGATATTACAAACTTTTCAATTTTAGCTCATGACCGTATGTTACTATGCATATTGATAATATCTGTCAATTGAGTATATGAAGATCCATTTTAGTCAGTTTAATGGAGAATTTACAAATTAAATAATTCAAAAGGAAATAAAAAAATTAACTTGTTTCGAAAAATGGGTTTGAAATACGTATCAGGAGTGAAAATTCCTTACACAGCTATTTCTTACCAATTTTACCTTTTTAGTCAACATAAAAAACAAAACCATAAACATAAAGAAATAACTTCTACTGGTCATATAACTATGGTTCACATGTGGGTTTTAGGAGTGTAAACAAAGGCCCTCGCTGACGAAGGATTATTCACACTAGGACTCCTCATTCAAGGGTTCAAGCGACCAAGTGAACGCACCTTTTTTTTCTTTTTTTTATACCTTATGGTACGTGCCAACGAGTTATGGTGTGTGACTAACTGTCGAATGGACTTCCCGTTGTAGATTCCCTAGAGGGAGGGTGGAGCGAGGCTCTCCTAAGTACCCAAGCCTCTTAGGCTCTTATCATTTGGTGTCAGGAATAAACAACGAGTCCTCCAAACTAGTCTATCACAACAAGCTACAGGTGAATGATTATCTAGGTGCCTTCACAGCTTTTCCTTATAGAGAGGTAGTGAGTGAAGGAAGACACCAAACCATCACCTAGCTTTAAATATGCCTTTGTTTTTTTTTGAAATTTTTTAATTTTTTTTGTATTTTTCGAAAAAATTTGGACTAAAAATAAAAATACAATAAAAACAAGATACTATTAACTATTCCTCACCCCCAAACTTAAATGAGACATTGTCCCCAATGTCTTAAACAGTAGAAGAAGAGTTTAGAAGATAGTACCTAGTTAGCTGAATTACTACAAGAAAATTAAAGGTTAAGATCCAGATTTATTCGACGCTTCTTACCACGATCATCATCGGACCATTTTATTTTTGAAAGGATAGGATCAATTTGTGGTTCAAAGGCCAAGATTTGGTCAAGAAAATCCTGGGCAGTTCTGGCAGTGAAGAGTAGTTCTTTCAAAGGTTTTGACACGAACCCATTTCTCCGGGCATCATCAAGAAACACACAAAGAAAATCATAAAATCCATCAACGTTAAACAGCCCAATTGGTTTCTCGTGTATGTTCAGGTTCGCCCAAGATAGTACTATAAAAATTTCCTCCAATGTGCCTAAGCCACCTGGCAAAGCAATAAAAGCATCAGAACGATTTATCATTTCTACCAGTCGTTCAGACATACCTGGGACGATTAGTTCCTCTCCGTTTGATGGTTCAATAAGATTTGCCTTTGCCAAGGGTTTTGGGATGATTCCCAAAACATGACTGCCTCATTTCTGTACGGCCTTTGAAACGATCCCCATTAGTCCAAGATTGCCTCCGCCATATACTAAGTGTATATTTCTTGCAGCTAAGACTCGACCCAATTCTTGTACTGCTTTGTAGTATGACTATGTGTCTATGGGAGTCTGCAATCAGGGTAGGTGTATTTGGTCTTAACCTGAGACTTGCACCGCTAATACATACGACAATCAATATACTTTAGTTGAGGTCGTCCAGGGCTTTAACCGGTTCTGTGTACGCCAATGCTGGGTATATTGAGAATCGTAGTGTGTTGGGTGTGATGTCAAGACGGAAGTGTCACTCCAGTCATATGGAGATGATGGCCACGTAGGATACGGAACTTGTTCTCTTAAATGCTCGAGCTATCAGGATATTATGACAATGTCATGAATATCCGATTATAGAGACTAGTTACCAGACATCTGATATGTGCTTCGTACGGGGCAGACACAATTCCAGCCCCAGGCCTAGCACGTGAACATCCGATACTGGACAGAAATACGAAATACTACGGTATACTACACTTGGTATAGATCGTATATTCCTATAAGGATATTTCCGGAGAATTGGGTAGGTATGACGCTTTGCTAGAAGCCAACCTTGTCTTGTAAATTGGTATAAACGTAGTACGAGGTACTTACGTGTTCGGATAGTCCGACGACCGTATTTACTGCCAACATATCCGGGGATCTCATGGGTCGCTTCCCAAAGATTCACCGATGACGTATGACTCGCACTTTTATTAATCTGTGATTAATTTGAAGAGAGAGAAAATTAATCTGGGATTAATTACGGAGATATTTTATCTGGGATAAAATATTAATTAAAGAGAGAGAACGATTAATTTGGAATTAATCGATAAAATAATATATTCGATATATTATGTGAAATTGGATTTCGACGCGGAATTAAAATTAGATTTTAATTCGGGCGAACGAATTAATTAATTCGTTAGCGACGTGAATAGTGATTTCACTAGGCGTAATCGTTTAATTACGTCGCGACAAAAAATTCGTTAATTTGGAATTAGCGAACCCGAGCCCGAGATTATTTGCGAGCGCATTCACATTTCAAATTCGAGTGCGGCACGAAAGTCAAATCGAGCGTCAAATCATTAGTCACATCAAGCGTCAAACCACTTGTCACTTTGAGTGATGTGACTTGACAACATGTCACTTTATTAAAGTGATGTGAATAGTGAAAGGTGGTTGAAAAGCATTATTTGCTTTTTGCTTTTTGACTTTTTGATAAAAGGAAAATGCTTTATGTATTTGTTTTGTTTTTGGAAAATAAAACAAATATATATATATTACATTTTCTTTTATCATTTTCTCTCTCTCTCTTTACGTTTTTAGGGTTTTGGAGCCAAAACAATGGCGTCTCCTTCTCACGGTCTCAAGACCGTTTCTTCCTCCCTTTTGGGTTTTGACCGAACAAAGAAGAGAAGCAAGGAAGAAGACTAGTGATAGCACACACATCGGTTATTACATAGGTGATAGGGAAGTGTTCTTTTGAGCTTGGAATTTATTTTTGAAGCTTGAAGCTTGGAGCTTCCATGGTGGGCTTCAATGGCCGAATTTTGAAGGCATCAAAATAGCCCCAACCGAGCATCACAGCAACTCAATGGAGTCCAAAACCGAGCTTCAACAAGGAGGAAAATGGATCTTGTTCTTCCTAGCATCAAACCATTCATTGTGAGTATGTATTCTGCCTTACTCCTTGAAGTATTCATGCGTTTTTCTTGCTTATTTGATGGATCTTGGGACCTAATTAGAAACCAACAATGGTATCAGAGCTTACATCAAGCATGAAACTTTAGGGTTTTAAAATTGGGTAAACTCGATTTGAGCATCAAATGGTTAAATTGTTTGATATAGTATACTTGAATGAGGTTGAATTGATGTTGTGCATGATCAATTTCAAGAAATTTGGTTGGATCCATTTTCCCCAAATTTTTGGGCATGGCCGAATTTAGAACCCTAAATTTGTCTTGGAATAATTTTTTTTTGATCATTAGATGAGTTAAAACAATAGGGTAATGTTGTATTGAAGTTTAATTGGATTGAATTTTGACTTGGAATATTAACCCCAAAATTAGTGGGTTGGCCGAATTCAATTGGATATGAAATTCATTGTGTTTTTGTATTTTGATTCATTGGATGAGTTGAATTGATTTCGGAAATGATGATTGTGGATTCAATTGGATTGAAACCGAATCGGATTGAAAAACCCCTAATTGCCGAGACTTTAAGCATGTAAATTGGGTTTGATTTTGTTGAAATTGTGTTGGACACTATTTGATATTAAAGTGCATGATTAATTAGGCTAATTGATGTTTTAAGAATGTTAATTGGGTGATTAATTGTGTATTACACTTGTGTTAATTAATTATGGAATTTGGAATTTTATAAGTTAATTAATTTGGGCTTATTTTGGAAATTGGGCCTTTATAGGTTGTAATTGGGCTTTTGGGCTTGGTTGTACCAAGTTAGGTTTAGGCCAATTTTGGTTGGATCCAATTGGGCCCAAAACCGCATCCAAAAGTCCAATTATGACTTAATGGACCTTAATTATTTAATTGGGCCTAATGGGCCAAAATTAATTTAAAGGCTTATGGGGTAACTCCCGGATTGGATTTTGGTTATTCGGTTTGACCCGAGTTGACCAAAAGTCCACGCCTTAAAGAAATTAATTAAAAGCCCATTGGACTTTAATTAAATAAACATTAGATGTTAATCGGGCTTTGAGACCCGTTGCGATTAAATTTGGAATTTAAGTCGTAAAGGTTCGTTAATAAAAGTGTAATATTTAATTTAGAATTAAATAGTGAATTAGAATTAAATGCGTATTAAATTGGATTTAATTATGTAGTTTAATTTAATTCGATAATTCGTACTTTGAGTACTTATTCACAAAACGAGTTTGACTCGAGCAAAAATCAAATTGTTGTTTGAACATTGGATGATCACTAATTATCAGATTAATTAATTGGATTAGATTGATTGATAACATGCTTGTATGAATACATGGTTGCGATGCATGAATAATGTATATCAGATGGATATAAGATGGGTGGGGCAATTTTAGAAATTGTTGTAATAAATTTGATTTATTAATTGGACCTGCGTGTCCAGCCTTATCACCTCTATTCTCATTGTATTTCTCTTCTCACCTATTCCCCTCAATGTAAATGAGGTTTCTTTAGAAGTGTAGTGTAACGGGTAGAAGTAAATACATGTGCTAGCTGGAGAGAGAAAATGAGAGATTTGATCTGGGATCAATGTAAAGTATCCATCAGTATATCATTGTTATTTTATTTCATATGCGCTTTATTATGTGTTTAGAATGCATGTTTAAGGGTGTATGATGATGAGACCTTAACAAAGATAATAAATTGGTTGCCAATTTGCACGCGAAAAACCCTCGCTCAATATTAAGCGTTTTTCCTTCCATTGAGTGATTCTCACTCAAGATCCTAGACGGCATTGGTTTGTTGGCCAAAGTCAAGGCCTTTGTCTATCGAAGATGTGTTTGAATCACGAAGGCTTTGTTCCATATCAGTGTCTTGTCCAAGTTGTGGTTTTTTGGCCAAATTCAAGATCACTTCTTTTCCATCGACATTGATTACGAAGCTTTTGATGAGCGGAAAATATATCAATATTTACCGCCCCTTTAACTTAATATTTTGTTTAGTTTCTCGGGTTTGATGAACGTTTTGATGTGTTTTAGTTTATTTTACAGATAAAATAATATCGGGTCTCAATGAAATCATTTAGGATGAAATATGGGTCAAATAAGGTCAATTATTGGACTTGATATTTTAATTTTGGAGATTGGAAACTTGAAAGGGCGTTTTGATGAAGTGCAGTTTTGGAAATTCTAGTTTTGCGCATCTGTCGTATTTTGGGCATAACGTTTTACTCCGATATCGGATTTAGCTGATTCAAGTTCCAGATTAAAGAAGACTCAAAGATCTACAACTTTGAAAGACAAAATAATTTCGAATTCTGAAGATTTCATGCCCGAAATGGATGAACCATCCAGAAGTGTGTAGTGTGTAATTATTAAAGTCACTTTCAATCATTTTCAAAGCAAAAAAATAAATTAATAAAAATTATCAAATCATCACCAAACATGATAAGAGATTAGTGAAGCAATTAATAATGGATTTTGTGGAGCAATTAGTGGAGCAATTAGTGGAGCAATTAATAATTGATTTGGTGGATGATTTGATGGAGGCAAAATTTTGCCTATAAATACCAAGCCATTTCATTTGTAAAATTCATACTTTCTTCTAAGGAGTTCCTTAAGAATACTAAGAAGATTGTATCTTGTTGTTTATTTACAGCTTTCAGTAATTAATTTTCGTTTTCGCACTTTCTTTTCTTTACTTTTCAGTTTTTACTTTCCGCAATTTACTTTTACGCACATTACTTTTCTTTATTTAATTTTCAGTTTTTACTTTTCAGTAATGAGGAGGTAACTCCCCTTTGCTGGGGTAAAAGGTAAAACTTTTATTACTAATATTTAGATTAATCTCCCTTAATTATAATATATAAACTAGTTAAAACCTGACTTAACGAGGATACCGCCATATTGGTCGGTTGGTAATTATTTAAATTGGTTTTAACCTGACTAAACTGGATACCGCCTGATTGGTCGGTTGGTAATTAATTATTAATTTGACTTAATCTGGATACCGCCTATATGTCTGGTTGGTAATTATCATGCAAAGTTAATATATTATATTAAGGGAGATATCTAAAATAGAAGTAATAAAAGTGGATCCTTTTACCTCAGCATTTTCTTTTATTGTAATTTTACTTTATTTACTTTTCAGCAATTTACTTTTTAGCAATTTACTTTTCAGCATTTACTTTCAGCATTTAATTTTCAGTATTTAATTTCAGCATTTACTTTTCAGCATTTACTTTCAGCATTTAATTTTCAGTATTTTACTTTATGTCTTTTATTTTATTTAAGTTTTTTTTTTACTACCCGTAAATATGTGTCGTAACTAAGCCAATTATCTGGGGTTTTGATGAAATCCAATATCACCGGTTTATAAAGGGTTAAATTATAGTTTGGGTAATTTAAAGGTTTACTTATTAAGTCTTAAGCTTAATGCTTCTTGTTGTCTGATCACCAATAAGATTGATGTGGTAAATCTAAAATGAACTAGACATGTGGATTTTAGGTTTCAGCCTTAGACTTAATAGCCCACGATCTTCCTTGAGGATAGATAACCCTTTAATAGATTTCCTTACAGGATAGACATATACCTATCGGGCGGGGGTAGCCATAATTGGAACTTAAACTTAATGAATCCAGATAATTTGGTTGACATAGACATATGGTTCAATTGGGTTAAACTGGGCATTTGCGTCTGACCATCGACAGAGGCTTTTGCATAATTTAGTGTTCCAGGTTAGTAAACCGATTTATTACACAAACATAAAATAACCACTTCATCTTTAAAATGATATTGGAAGAAATCACAACCCTAGATAGTTTTTAATATTGAATTTTCTTAAAACCTACTTTCAAACAATTTTATTTACTTGTTTTTAAATTTAGAATCGTCACCATTTCAAATCAATCAAACAACCTGTTAGATACTAGTAATCATTTGACTTCATAAAATTAATAGATTAGATATTAAGTCCTCGTGGGATCGATATTTTTATACTACTTGAACGATACGTGCGCTTGCGTTATACGTGTCTGTTTACGCCGGTATGCATGGCAACGGGCCGGGCTCGGGCCGGGCTTTGCTAAGCCCGGCCCGAGCCCGGCAAAAAAAATTTTGGCCCGGGCCCGAAAAAAGCCCGGCCCGGGCTGTCATCGGGCCGGCCCGGTCGGGCTTGGGCTTGGCCTGGGCCCGATTTCTTTATTATAAAAAATTATAAAAATAAAAAATTTATTATATAAATATATATATTTTATAAATAAAAATATTTATTTATTTATTTTAAGTCCGGACCCGATTTTTTTATTATAAAAAATTATAAATATAAGAAATTTATTATATAAATATATATATTTTATAATTAAAAATATTTTATTATTTATTTTATGCCCGGGCCGGGCCGGGCCCGGGCTTTTTGGGTTGAGCCCGGCCCGGGCTTTTTTCACCTCGGGTCGGGCCAAAGCCCGCCGGGCCGGGCCTCGGGCTTTTTTGCCATGTATATACGCCGGTCAAGTTTTTGGCGCCGTTGCCGGGGAACTATTTATCTTTCACTATTAATTTAGGGGTTAGATACGTTACTTGTATCTAATTTCTTTTTACTTATTGTTTTTGTTTTCTTGTGTTTCAGGTTCTCAGAAACTACATGAGACGAACCAGAAGCTTTGAACTCCGATCGCTTGACCCAGAAATTGAAAGAACCATCAGACAGTTGAGAGAGGAAAGGCGAGAAGGCCAAGAAGCTTTAGTCAACATGGAACCTGAACCGTTGGAGGTTGCACCACCAATTCCCATTCGAGACAGAACCATTCCGGTGGTTGACAGACTCATTTCCTGTATTGTACTTCCTCCCTTACCAGCAAATGCGTGTGACATCAAAACATGCATTCAGATGATTCAGCAATCAGTTCAGTTCGGGGGGAATGCAACTGAAGATCCTAATGCCCACATCAGTAACTTCCTGGAAGTTTGCGGTACTTTCAACTACAACAGAGCATCAGAAGAAGCAATGAGACTGCGAGTTTTCCCATACTCCTTGAAGGACAGAGCTAAAGCTTGGCTACATTCACTACCAGCAGGTTCCATCACAACTTGTAACACTCTAGCCACCAAATTCCTTGCAAAATACTTTCCACCGGCCAGAACTGCAAAGTTGAGGAATGACATCACATCCTTTGTACAACAAGATTCATAATCCCTCTGCGAAGCTTGGGAAAGGTACAAAGATTTGCTCCGGAAATGTCCTCACCATGAGATTCCAAAATGGCTTCAAGTCCAAACATTCTATAATGGACTTTCTGGAATAATGAGAACCACAATTGATGCTGCTGCTGGAGGAGCACTAATGGCAAAAGGAGAAGATCAGGCTTGGGATTTAATTGAAGAAATGGCCAACAATAATTCTTTGTGGCCAACAGAA
The DNA here is from genome assembly GCA_019454045.1 of Zanthoxylum bungeanum. NCBI lineage: Eukaryota > Viridiplantae > Streptophyta > Magnoliopsida > Sapindales > Rutaceae > Zanthoxylum > Zanthoxylum bungeanum. Next base: position 19,290 of record SKCR01029259.1, read on the forward strand.
AGGAGCATGATCCAAAGAATCGCAGGAATTTATGAAGTTGGAGCCAACACAACACTGAATGTCAAGCTGGATATGATTTGCAAAAATCTGGAAACACTTAACATGAAGGTTAATGGTGGATCCACAAGTTCATCATATAAAGGAGCACCAGAACCAGTTCAGCAGGAAGAGACAGTGAATTTTGTCAACAATTTCAACAGACAGAGGAACAATCCATATTTCAACACATACAACCCAGGGTGGAGGAATCATCCCAATTTTTCATGGAGCAACAATTCAGGCCAACAGCAAAACTATCCACCACCTGAATTCCAACAACAGAACAAAAGCCAGGAGCAGGCAAATGAACCAGGAATAACAGAAGTGTTGACCCACTTGAAAAAGTTAGAAGCAAAACACGACTCTCAAGCAGCAAGATATGATGCTATGTTTCAATCCCAATCAGCATTAATTCAAAGTCAATATGCTTCTATTAAAGCACTGGAGAATCAAATGGGACAACTGGCAAATGCTCAGAGTTACAGACCGCCAGGTACCCTTCCTAGCAACACTGAGCCAAATCCAAGAAACATGGGGAAGGAACAATGTCATGCCATCATGTTAAAAAGCGGTACTGAAATCAACAAAGATGTTGGAGCCCAACAACTGCTGAGGAAGTTCCAAAAGAAACAAAGCAACATGGAGGAAAAAGAAGCAAAGGAAAAAGAACAGATCACTCCACCTCCACCTTTTCCTCAACGTCTTCAGAAGAACAATTGGACAAGCAGTTTTCTCGGTTCCTGGAAATCTTCAAAAAGCTGCATATCAACATTCCATTTGCAGAAGCGTTGGAACAAATGCCCACCTATGCCAAATTCATGAAAGATATTCTTTCACGAAAGCGGAGATTGGGAGATTACGAGTGTTAGTTTCAATGAAGGTCCCGGATCGATTATAAGCATGAGAAACATTGCGAATACATATCGATGAAGTTGCGGAATACTCACATCGATCGGTTGAGACGATTTGAAGCCGAATGGAGCCAAAAACGCTCACTGGTTTGGCACCACTGCTGTGCAGAATTTGCTCACTGTTTTGGGCAGTTTTGGATCCAAATTTGAAGCTCCAAACTTCGTCGAATGGATCCCGCCTCATGGGTGAACCTCCCTAACACCTTCGCAAGTCCTGTAAGTGTGCTAGCACTTGAGTTTTTGCCACAAAAACTCACTCATTTCTCTCTTGAAGCTCACGGCAGTGAGCTGTGAAGAAGAAGGAGATGAAGCCCTTTTGGGCGTGAGTGGTGAGAGAGAATTGGAGAGGAAATGTTATGGTTGACTTATTAAATGAATTACCAAAATGCTTTTATATTTTTCCAAAAAATAATAAGCATTTACCATTTTATTTATCAAAGAAAATCAAATGGAAATGGCATCTCAACCACCAACACTATTCCACCAAAACACATCAACTATTCATTTCACTTTATTAAAGTGACATGTCTTTCAATCAATCAATCACATCAATCAATCAATCACATCACTCAAAGTGACATTTGATTTGACGCTTGATGTGACGAATGATTTGACGCTTGATGTGACTTGTGTTGCCGCACTTGAATTCGAAATACGAATGCGCTCGCAATCACACTCGGGCTCGGTTTCGCTAATTCCTAATTAGCGAGTTTTCCGTCGCGTCGTAATTAAATGATTACGCCTAGCGAATTCACTATTCACGTCGCTAACGAATTAATTCTAAATTAATTCGTTCGCCCGAATTAAAATCCAATTTCAATTCCGCGTCGAAATCTAATTTCGTTTAATATATCGAATATATTAATTTATCGATTAATTCCAAATTAATCGTTCTCTCTCTTTAGACGATATTTTATCCTAGATAAAATATCTCGTAATTAATCCTAGATTAATTTTCTCTTTCTTCTAATAATCCCAGATTATTAATGAGTGCGAGTTATGCGTCATCGGTGCATTATCGGGAAGCGACCCATGAGATCCCCGGATAATTCGGGCAGTGGTAAATACGGTCGTCGGAATATCCGAATCACGTACGTACCAAGTACTACGTTCTACCGATTTACGAGACAAGATCGGCTTCTAGCAAAGCACGAAGTCTATCCAATTTCTCCGGTCATATTCATCTAATGAATATTTTAAGATCTTATCAGGCGTAGTATACCAAGTATCGTGTATATCGGCCCTAGTATCGGATAGGTCACGTGCTAGGGCTGGGGCTGGATGAGTGTCTGCCCCGTCCGAAGCACATATCGGATGTCTGGTAAACTAGTCTCTATAATCGGATATACATGACCTTGTCATAATATCCCGATGGCCGACCAGCACTTAAGAGCACTAATACCGTATCCTGCGTGACATCATCTCCACTATGACTGGAGTGATACTTCCGTCTTGACATTACACCCAATACTTTACGATTCTCAATATACCCAGCATTGGCGTACACAGAACCGGTTAGAGTCCTAGACGACCTCAACAAAAAGTTATACGATTGTCGTAAGCATTAGCGATGCAAGTCTCCATTTAAGACCATACACACCTACCCTGATGTCGGACTCCCATAGACACATAGTCATAATACCAATGGGATTCCGAGGGGTCTATCCAGAGCGAAGCTGTTTCCCGTACCATCGGTGAAAACAAACCTCCTATCGCACTTGCATGAGTATCCAATACCCAAATATATGAGAACTATGCCGTTGTGCCCTCACAACGCGCACAAGTGCAATACTAGCCTATTCCGCATATCGATGTCCAGTCTCGATAATACTCCGGCTAGGGATATTTAATGATTAATCCTTCGTGGACTGATACTGTCTCATATCATCTCAATCCAGGAACTAATCATAGGGACCTCTCTTCATTTATACATCTATGGTGATCTAATCACAAATGATGAGAGTGCAATTTCCTTGTCACATAGTTAATTTGTACAACAACACTATGATCTGTACAAATAGTGACGCTATGGGTCATGTTATCCAACAATCTCCCACTTGGCACAATAACAGTCACTCAAGTGTCGAACACCCGAACTATGTACGGTTCGCTCAAATTACTGAGAAAAGGTTTTCGTCAGCGGATTTCCATGATTATCGTCTGACGCGATTTATACGATCATCACATCGCCACGATGTATGATCCGAACGAATCAGAGATGATATAGAAGTATATATCTGGATCGTCGATGAGACCTTTAATTCTTTAGCCTTGTGCTGACGGCTAGTCAGCTGCTAACAGAACTATATCTAATCTCAATTAGATTTATTATCGACCCAAATGGCTTCTATTGCTGCCTCAGCTGCAGCAATAATCCGCATTTGTTGTTTATTCGGTAACAGTATCTTGCTCGGAAGATTTCCAGCTCACTGTCCCGTTATTCAAACTTTATAGTACCGCAGTATTTAACTGTTTGGAAACTTACGGTAGTGATCCCAGTCACTTCAAGTTCTCCTTCTCCATAGTTTAAGACAACATCTTTAGTTCTCTAAGATACTAACAGATGTCCTTAACTTCAATCCAGTGAAATCACTTGGATTGACCCGATTGTGACTCCATATGCTCAAAGCGTATGAGACACCCTATCAAGTACATTTTAAATGTACAATTTCCAGAGAGGTGTTAACAACTCCAAATCTATCCCAGTAGTAGATCTTATTCCTTGAATAAAGGTTGTTACTCTCCAGAATTCTACGGAGAATTTCTATGAAAGCCAAGCTTTTCACCAATTGCTTTATGGGAATTTCCTTGTCAGTGCGCTCCCACTAACCTCCTTATATACACAAGAATCATTTCGTTTGAATCAAATCATTAACCATTATGATTATTTCAAACCGATAGTTCCAAGAACCTTATGCTTGCTTCAATCCAAACCATGGATCGAAATAACCCGCAAACCTTGTTTGTCGGGTTATACAAAATCGTCAGGATGTGGTAAGCATCCTCCAAACGGTTTCCTTTTCAGGAAAGCGATTTTGATCATTAACTAACACATTCATAAATGAAATATGCAGTATCTACAAGCATCTTCAAAATGGATTTACCATGGCAACAGGTAAAAGGTTGAACCGTAATCAACACAATGTTGATAACGATACCTTTCCGTCAAAAGCCTAGCTTTGTACGTTGGTATGTTGCCATCCATGTATTCTTCCTTGAAGACGCTTTATAGTACCAATAGGCACAATGCTTGCGGTACAACAACTAGTATCCAAACATAGTTGTTATACATGGAATCCATTTCGGACTCATGGCACTTTGCCATAATAGGGAGTCGATACCTTGTATCACTTCCTCGTACGTAGTCGGTTGGTATACCTCCGTAAGAGTTTAATCTTTAAGGGTTACATCAGAAACCCATACCCCAGGTTGTTTCCTGATTCTCTCCGATCTACGCGGTTCTTGTGTATTCGAAGATTAATGTACAGATTCATCATTGATGAACTGTTTGTGTTCCATTAAGGACTTCGTGCCTCGAATAGTATTACTCCGATTTTCATCGAGTATCACTATCCTCCCACTGACCACTGCATATCGGTGTTCCTCTTAGGAAAACCGCATGGTGAGCAACAATTATATTGTTCTCATGTGAGATTTATAAGTACTATACTTATGGTTTCCCGTAGGATAACCTATTATTGGCACTTATCCAATTGGGTTCTTAGTTTGGTATATCCAAACGTTATGCCCGGCATACCCAAATTATTAGGAATGAGGAAACCCTGTTTCTTTCCTGTTCATATCCTATATGATATCTGTCAAATAGATTTATATGGAACCTTATTCTAAATAAGTTTTGCCTGTTAATACATATCTGTTGAAGGAAATGATAGCTCAGAGCGACTCGTGATAAACCTTATCATGTCCAACAAAATTCGGTTTTCGTTCGGAACACCGTCTAACTGACGTGTCTCGGGAGGAGTCCTCATCTGAAAAGAATACTATACTCTTTCATGTATGTTTGAAAAACTTACTGGTTAAGTATTTTCCATTACGATCTTACCGTGATGGCATAATACTATAGTCGATCTGTTTATCTACTTCGTGTCGAAACTCTAAAAGTTTCCGATCTGTGTTCTTCAAAAGAAGAACCACATAACCATAACGTGATGTTACATCCGTTAAGGTCACGAAATATTCATGTTCACATCTAGCCTAGCTAGAATGGGCCCACTAACTTCACCATGAATAGGGCTAACAGATCAGTAGTGGCATTTACACTATTACCAAGTAAACAGTGTTTGAGGTTACTGTTACCTAAAAAACTAGATTCGTAGACTTTATTTGAATAGTCAAAATCAGTCCTAGTACCCACTCTTCCAAAGTGTGGATATACGAATCTTATTTAATTGTGTCCTAGACAAACATGCCACAAATAAGTCTCTACTTGATCAAATCAATTTGAGCTATTTATTTGTCATTTTATATGTTTTGAGATTTATTATATTCAAAAAATATAATTCTGTTATTCACATCTAATGTTTTATCTCAGTATCATCTTTATATAATGAACACCTTAGTGTTCTAGAATATAAAGGTTTATCCACAATGGATTAAACACTGATATAGAGATAATGTCTCTAGTCAAACTAGTTACATTATAAACAGTTCCTAATTTAAGTACACACCCGAAGGGTAGTTCCTAAACTTAGGTATCTACGGTCGAAACAGCGACTTTCGTCCCGTTTCCGTATTGCAGAGCAATCTCAGCTGAAGTCAGTATCCTGCTCAAAGCAGATTCTGAACATCAATACATATATTTTTTGTACCACACTAAGTATTTAAATCTAATTTCAATACTAGTAGTGAACAGAATTTTGACAAACATTTTAAAGTAAGAGCCTTGCCCTTTCTTAATTCCTTCGTGTCTGCCATATCCAAATGGTAGTCACTTTGGGATATGTCAATTATCCTTTTCAATATTTCAGGAACCTTAGGCCCAGCCTTGGGTTTTTAGAATATCAAAACGATGTGCACCTCGTGCTACATGCCCAATTGCAAACTTTGACTTTTCACCTCTAGAATAGTCAATTAATTCTCCAAGAATTATTTATTACAATTTTAATACTTCTTAAATCTAAACAGAGATTTATGACAAGTATATAAATTAAGCATTAAAGTCATCATCACATAAATCTTCCAAAGATTTTATGCTCTACTTATTTTTGCTTAATTTTGGGCTTAAGGTATAATAAGTTATTTTATCAAATAAAGTAACCTATTATTTATTCCCAATTGGAAATTAAATCATTTAAAATATTTAATCCAAGGATTATATATTTTAAATACCAACTTTTCAATTTTATCTTGATTACAATAGTCCAACTATTTAATCAACGATTAGTGGTACTATATATATATTATAATGATATAATAGTCCAACTATATAATCAAATATAATCCAAATTAATTAACCTCAATTACATTGATTACTATAATCCAATTATAAAATCAACTGTAAACTGAAATTAATTAATTCAAATATATTGATTAATATAATCCAATTATATATAATCAAGTATAATACAGTCCAACTGTTTTATAAAACAACAATAAATATTAGTCCAACTAATACTTTTAATATATGACGAGTGATATTTGTTGAGCGCGCATGGCGAGTAATTGAACGAATATTGCAAATTCAATTCTTGCCTCCCACTATTTTTCGTCGAGCCTCTAACCCTCTGTCGAGTACTCGGGAAACCGTGTTTCCTAGTGGGCTAGGATCCCGTTAAATATCACACAATCTTGACTTTGGCCAACAAATTGTATGATAATTAATTAGGTAGATCTCTAAGATCAATTGGATCTCATCCAACTCCTAGATCCGGTAGGTGGACATCCAAGTCCGAAACATATATCGTCTTATATATGCCTATATATCCAATATATACCCTAACCTTTTTCCTCTGAATCAACTAGGCCTTGGCTTTGGCACAACAAACCTGATGATCCCAGTCAGCGCGGACCCATTGACCATGGAAGCTTCGTAATCAATGTCGATGGACAAGAAGTGGTCTTGACTTTGGCCAAAAAACCAAAACTTGGACAAGACACCAATATAGAACAAGGCTTCGTGATTCAAGCACATCTTCGACGGACAAGGGCTTGACTTTGGCCAACAACCCATGCCAATCTAGGATCTTGAGCAAGAATCACTCAATGGAAGGAAAAGACGCATGATATTTGATGAGGGCTTTTCGCGTGCAAATTGGCTACCAATTTCATTATCATTGTTAAGGTCTCATCATCATACACCCTTAACATGCATTCTAAATACATAATAAAGCGAGTATGAAAATTAAATAATAATGATATGCGGATGGATACTTAACACATTGATCCTAGATCAAATCTCTCCCTTCTCACTCAAGCTAGCACTTGTATTACTTCTACCCGTTACACTACACGTCTAAAGAAACCTCATTTACATTGAGGGGATAGGTGAGAAGAGAATACAAAGAGAATAAAGGTGATAAGGCTGGACACGCAGGTCCAATTTAATAAATCGAATTTATTACAAACAATTCCAAAAATTGCCCCACCCGACTAATATCCATCCGATATATATTATTCATTCATCACAACCACGTATTCACACATAAGCATGCTATCAATCAATCTAATCAAATTAATTAATCTGATAATTATGTGATCATCCAATGTTCAAACAACGATTTGATTTTGCTCGAGGCAAACTCGTTTTTGCGAATAAGTACTCAAAGTACGAATTCTTGAATTAAATTAAACTACATAATTAAATCCAATTAACATGTATTTAATACTAATTCACTATTCAATTCCAAATTAAATATTACACTTTATTTAATAAACCTTTAACGACTTAAATTCCAAATTTAATCGCTTCGGGACTCAAAGCCCGATTAACGTCCAACGTCAATTCAATTCAAGTCTAATGGGCTATAATTAATTTCTTTAAGGCGTGGGCTTCGGCAACCAAAGCCCAATCAAGGAGTTACCCCATAAGCCAGAAATCAATTTAGGCCCATTAGGCCCAATTAAACTTTAAAGGTTTATAAGTTGCATTTGGGCTTTATGGTAGTGGTTTTGGGCCCAATTGGATCCAATCCTTTTGGCCTAAACCCAACTTTGTACAACAAAGCCCAATAAGCCCATTTACAACATAATAAGCCCAAATCCAATTTAAGGCCTAAATAACTAAATTACATGAATCCAATTCTGCAATTTAATTACCTAAAGTGCATTACATGATTAATCACTCAAATCAATATTTCCAAAACATGAAATTAGTCCAATTAATCATGCTCATTATCATCATCACATGTCCAACATAAATGAAAAAATCAAACCCATTTTACATGCTACTTAGTCTCGGCCAAGGGAGTGATTTTGTGTCCGATTTGGTTTCAATCCAATCGAACCCACAATCGACATTAAATCACCATCAATTTTGATTTCCAATACATCCAATGTCACAAAATCAAAATTACCAAGACATTAGGGCATTAAGTCCAATTCGGCCAACATGATTAATTTGGGGATTTATGTTCAATTCAAAATCCAATCCAATTAGTTTCAAATTAACATCATCCCACATGATTCTAACTCATCCAATGAATCAAAAATCAAAAATCCAAGATTTCCAAAAAACCCTAAACTTTCGGCCAAGGTAACATTTTTGGGGAAAATTATTCCAAATCATTTCAACAAATTGGTCCAACAAAATGCAATTCAACATGTTATAAGCATACTTAAACAATCAATCATTCAAATCATGCTCAACACACATTTACCCAATTTTAAGCCCTAAAATTTTCATGCTCAAACCTAGGCTCTTGATGCCATTGTTAGTTTCTATGAAGGTCCCGGATCGATTATAAGCATGAGAAACATTGCGAATACATATCGATGAAGTTGCGGAATACTCACATCGATCGGTTGGAGACGATTTGAAGCCGAATGGAGCCAAAAACGCTCACTGGTTTGGCACCACTGCTGTGCAGAATTTGCTCACTGTTTTGGGCAGTTTTGGATCCAAATTGAAGCTCCAAACTTCGTCGAATGGATCCCGCCTCATGGGTGAACCTCCCTAACACCTTCGCAAGTCCCGTAAGTGTGCTAGCACTTGAGTTTTTGCCACAAAAACTCACTCATTGCTCCCTTGAAGCTCACGACAGTGAGCTGTGAAGAAGAAGGAGATGAAGCCCTTTTGGGCGTGAGTGGTGAGAGAGAATTGGAGAGGAAGTGTTATGGTTGACTTATTAAATGAATTACCAAAATGCTTTATATATTTTTCCAAAAAATAATAAGCATTTACCATTTTATTTATCAAATAAAATCAAATGGAAATGGCATCTCAACCACCAACACTATTCCACCAAAACACATCAACTATTCATTTCACTTTATTAAAGTGACATGTCTTTCAATCAATCAATCACATCAATCAATCAATCACATCACTCAAAGTGACATTTGATTTGACGCTTGATGTGACGAATGATTTGACGCTTGATATGACTTGCGTTGCCGCACTTGAATTCGAAATACGAATGCGCTCGCAATCACACTCGGGCTCGGTTTCGCTAATTCCTAATTAGCGAGTTTTCCGTCGCGTCGTAATTAAATGATTACGCCTAGCGAATTCACTATTCACGTCGCTAACGAATTAATTCTAAATTAATTCGTTCGCCCGAATAAAATCCAATTTCAATTCCGCGTCGAAATCTAATTTTGTTTAATATATCGAATATATTAATTTATCGATTAATTCCAAATTAATCGTTCTCTCTCTTTAGACGATATTTTATCCTAGATAAAATATCTCCGTAATTAATCCTAGATTAATTTTCTCTTTCTCTATATAATCCCAGATTATTAATGAGTGCGAGTTATGCGTCATCGGTGCATTATCGGGAAGCGAACCATGAGATCCCCGGATAATTCGGCAGTAAATACGGTCGTCGGAATATCCGAATCACGTACGTACCAAGTACTACGTTCTATCGATTTACGAGACAAGATCGGCTTCTAGCAAAGCACGAAGTCTATCAAATTCTCCGGTCATATTCATCTAATGAATATTTAAGATCTATATCAGGCGTAGTATACCAAGTATCGTGTATATCGGCCCAGTATCGGATAGTCACGTGCTAGGGCTGGGGCTGGATGAGTGTCTGCCCCGTCCGAAGCACATATCGGATGTCTGGTAACTAGTCTCTAAATCGGATATACATGACCTTGTCATAATATCCCGATGGCCGACCAGCACTTAAGAGCACTAATACCGTATCCTGCGTGACATCATCTCCACTATGACTGGAGTGATACTTCCGTCTTGACATTACACCCAATACTCTACGATTCTCAATATACCCAGCATTGGCGTACACAGAACCGGTTAGAGTCCTAGACGACCTCAACAAAAGTATACTGATTGTCGTAAGCATTAGCGATTGCAAGTCTCATTTAAGACCATACACACCTACCCTGATGTCGGACTCCCATAGACACATAGTCATAATACCAATGGATTCCGAGGGGTCTATCCAGAGCGAAGCTGTTTCCCGTACCATCGGTGTGAAACACAACCTCCTATCGCACTTGCATGAGTATCCAATACCCAAATATATGAGAACTATGCCGTTGTGCCCTCACAACGCGCACAAGTGCAATACTAGCCTATTCCGCATTATCAGTCTCGATAATACTCTGGCTAGGATATTTAATGATTAATCCTTCGTGGACTGATACTGTCTCATATCATCTCAATCCAGGAACTAATCATAGGGACCTCTCTTCATTTATACATCTATGGTGATCTAATCACAAATGATGAGAGTGCAATTTCCTTGTCACATAGTTAATTTGTACAACAACACTATGATCTGTACAAATAGTGACGCTATGGGTCATGTTATCCAACAACGAGACAGTAGCATTATCAGAAGAATGCAGTGCTATCATTCAGAGGAAACTTCCCCCGAAGTTGAAAGATCCTGGCAGTTTCACTGTTCCTTGCGTCATAGGAGAACATAACTTTGGTAAGGCTTTATGTGATTTAGGTGCTAGTGTTAACTTGATGCCTTTTTCTATTTTCAGGAAATTACAGATTGGAGAAACAATGCCAACTTCAGTCTCACTGCAACTTGCTGATAGAACGCTTGTATTTCCAAGAGGCGTAGTTGAGGATGTGCTGGTCAAGGTTGACAAATTCATTTTCCCAGCAGATTTTATTGTCCTTGATATGGAGGAAGACGCAGACGTGCCAATCATCCTCGGGAGACCGTTCTTAGCTACAGGTCGAACCATTATTGATGTACAAAAAAGAGAACTAACCATGAGGGTACATGACCAAGAAGTAACATTCAATGTTTTCAAGGCCATGAATTTCCCAGATGATGAAAAGAAGGAGGAATGTTTCAAACTCGATGTGATACACAGTACCATTCAGAACTCTGATGAAAGACAAAGTTCTTCTGACAAACTTAAAACATGTCAATTGCCTGTGAAGCCTAAAGATAAAACATCTTTTGCACTGAAAGAGCCAATTATTGCTCTACAAGCAACAGAAGAGAAAAAGTTCCACTAGCTCAACGAATTGGAGGAATTTCACAATCAGCCTTTTGAAGATGCCAAATTGTACAAAGAAAAGGGCAAGAAAAGGCATGATGAGAAGTTAGTGCGCATACAACTGGAACCAGGGCAGAAGGTACTGTTAAACAAATCAAGGGTGAAATTCTTCCATGGAAGCCAAAATCATGGTGGTCAGGTCCATTTGTGATCACCAAAGTTTTACCAAATAGAGCCGTTGAGATACATGATCCTGACGCTAACAAAACTTTCAAGGTTAAAAACAAGCGTGTCAAGCACTACTGGGGAGAATCATTTGAGCGACAAAAAGAAAGTGTTACACTTTCAGATCCAGCTTAACGTTCGAGAAGTCAAGTCTGGCTGACGACTTTAAACCTAGCGCTAGAAGGGAGGCAACCCATGCAATTTTTGTATATATTGTGATTTGGTGTGATTTAATTTTGTGTGTTTAGTTTTTTGCAGGTTAAGACATTTCAAGATGGAAGAAGCTCTCGCAAATCTTCATAAGCAATTTCCTTCTCTCCCTCAAAAATCTCTAATGAAAGTTTACAAAGCTCGCTTGGAACGGATGAGGTTACTGACGATCCATGGTGTTCCCAATGACATTCGTGGGTGGTAATTGAAGCACGAGTCCGATTGGCAGGTGAGTCCTCTGACTCTTTTATTTCACATCTGCCTGGTTGCGGAAGAAGCACCTATGCAAAGAAACGTAGAGCTAAGCAAATGGGTGTTTATTTCAAATGTGCACGATTAATTGCAACACTCATTGTTGTTATTTAGGAATGGTGTCCGATAATCGCGAAGACAAAATTAAATTCATTAGGGATGGCTTGAGTAAGGAGTCTTTAGATGATATATCTTCAACTCTTGAGATGCATCCCAGTGGATATGTTCATATAGCCATTCGCAAATTACATACACAACTCCAAAAGGAAAGACAACTGTTAAGTCTCGGGAATCTGACTCAAAAAGACCCTGTTTGCCAATTTATAAGAAAATTGGATGGGAAGCTTGTCCCTGACGCATAGACGTCAATCAAGCCGTTACTTTTTTTTTTGTAAATATTATATCTCTTTGTCTTTTCTTAATAATTGTGATTTGTTTTGTTGTTTTCTTTTATTTTCTCCGACAGTATCCAGACCTTTTTGACCATATCACGATCTATTTTACTATTTTGTTACTAATCGTCCTTTGGAAGATACTTGTGCTATTTTTACTCACCCTTTTCAGGTACTATAAATTCAGCTCGTCAATGCACTTTTGAAGGCATCCTGATTTGAGAAAGAAATACATAAAAACATGGAAGCCACTTCAAGAAGACGAGTTGAAAATATTTGTGTGTTTTTGTGTGTAGGTAGTAGTGTTGGTACTAAACCACAATACATAGAAGCAGCACAAGAATTGGGTCGAGTCTTAGCTGCAAGGAATATGCACTTAATATATGGTGGAGGCAATCTTGGACTTATGGGGATCGTTTCAAAAGCCGTACAGGAAGGAGGTAGTAACGTTTTAGGAATCATCCCAAAACCCTTGGCAGAGGAAAATCTTATTGGATCATCAAACGGAGAGGAACTGATGGTGCCAGGTATGTCTGAACGACTGGTAGAAATGATTAACCGTGCTGATGCTTTTATTGCTTTGCCAGGTGGCTTGGGTACATTGGAGGAAATTTTTATAGTACTATCTTGGGCGAACCTGAACATACACCAGAAACCGTTTGGATTGCTCAACGTTGATGGATTTTATGATTTTCTTTGTGTGTTTCTTGATGATGCTCGGAGAAATGGGTTTGTGTCAAAACATTTGAAAGAACTCCTCTTTACTGCCAGAACTGCTCCGGATCTAATAGACCAACTCATAGCCTATGAACCACAAGTTGACCATATTCTTTCGAAGATAAATTGGTCTGAGGACGATCGTGGTAAGAGGCGTATGATTAATCTGGATCTTAAACTTTAATTTCCTGTAAATTTCAGCTAACCAGATATTATTTTTCTTAACTCTCCTTTTACTGTTTAAGACATTGGGGACAATGTCTCATTTAGGTTTGGGGGGAGAATTAGTTGATTAGTACCTTATTTTTTTTAGTTGTGTGTTGTTTCTATTTTTAGTTCAAAATTTTTCGAAAAATACAAAAAAATTTGAAAAATTTTCAAAAATTACAAAAATATTTTGTGTTTTTGTATTTTTATTTTGACTAAAAAGGTGAAATTGGTAAGAGATAGCTGAGTAAGGAGTTTCCACTCCTGAGACGTATCTCAAACCTAATTCGAAACAAGTTAATTTTTGTTTATTTCCTTTTGAATTATTTAATTTGTAAATTCTCCATAAAATTGACTAAAATGAATCTTCATATGCTCAGTTGACAGATATTATCAACATACATGGTAACATACGGACATGATCTAAAATTGAAAAGTTTGTAATATTCAGTGCTCTAGTTTAATTGGAGGAAGCATCTCAAAAAGCAATGGAGTAAAAAAAAAAAAAAAAATCCGAGATCCGAGTTATTAAGTCTGTAAGGGTGTTTTGACACCTAGTGCCCTAAAACCAACTGGTTTGGGAGTCATTGGCCCAAAGCTCGCTACATGGATCAAAGATGCTGCAAAAATATATATATATGAAGTCTGAGTAATTAAGTCTGTAGGGGTGTCTTAACACCTGGTGCCCTAAAGTCAACTGGTTTGGGAGCCACCGACCCAACACTCGCTACATAGATGGAAGATATTGTATATAAATAAAAAAAATCAAAGAAAAAAATCAGAAAAATAAGAAAAATTATTCCATTGCTTCCAAAATGTGTTAAATCTGATAGAACTTTAGGACAAAAATATTACTCTCTTATCAACTGCACTTATGACTGTTGTTGAAAAATGAGTTGTTTAATATTTTGTTGGCTGTGTATAAGAAGAATGGTAAAAATAATCGGAGAATTTACTTATTCTGTAATTTAGAATGAAACAAAACAACTATTGACTTGGAGTAGAAGTTTCACCTGATTAGTCACTAACATCTTTATTCTATTTTCTCTTGTCTTTTTGCTTTTTTGTGCATTAGTTTTATTATCTTTTTACTTTTGTAAAACGTTTGTGGATATCGTTGCTGTAAGCCCTCACGAGACTACAACTCGTCCACTAGGGACACCTAGGGGTTTAAAGGCTTGTTGCATATGCTAAATGCAACCGTGATCCCTACGAAAGTGGCTTAGTTTAATTTTATTTTTATTTTGTTGTTTTGCTCGAGGACTAGCAAAATGTTAGGTTTGGGGGTGTGATGAGCGGAAAATATATCAATATTTACCGCCCCTTTAACTTAATATTTTGTTTAGTTTCTCGGGTTTGATGAACGTTTTGATGTGTTTTAGTTTATTTTGCAGATAAAATAATATCGGGTCTCAATGAAATCATTTAGGATGAAATATGGGTCAAATAAGGGCAATTATTGGACTTGATATTTTAATTTTGGAGATTGGAAACTTGAAAGGGCGTTTTGATGAAGTGCAGTTTTGGAAATTCCAGTTTTGCGCATCTGTCGTATTTTGGGCATAACTTTTTACTCAGATATCGGATTGAGCTGATTCAAGCTCCAGATTAAGGAAGACTCAAATATCTTCAACTTTGAAAGACAAAATAATTTCGAATTCTGAATATTTCATGCCCAAAATTGATGAACCATTCAGAAGTGTGTAGTGTGTAATTATTAAAGTCACTTTCAATCATTTTCAAAGCAAAAAATAAATTAATAAAAAAATAATAAAAATTATCAAATCATCACCAAACATGATAAGAGATTAGTGGAGCAATTAATAATGGATTTAGTGGAGCAATTAGGAGCAATTAGTGGAGCAATTAATAATTGATTTGGTGGATGATTTGATGGAGGCAAAATTTTGCCTATAAATACCAAGCCATTTCATTTGTAAAATTCATACTTTCTTCTAAGGAATTCCTTAAGAATACTAAGAAGATTGTATCTTGTTTGTTTATTTACAGCTTTCAGTAATTAATTTTCGTTTTCGCACTTTCTTTTCTTTACTTTTCAGTTTTTACTTTCCGCAATTTACTTTTACGCACATTACTTTTCTTTATTAATTTTCAGTTTTTACTTTTCAGTAATGAGGAGGTAACTCCCCTTTGCTGGGGTAAAAGGTAAAACTTTTATTACTAATATTTAGATTAATCTCCCTTAATTATAATATATAAACTAGTTAAAACCTGACTTAACGAGGATACCGCCATATTGGTCGGTTGGTAATTATTTAAATTGGTTTTAACCTGACTAAACTGGATACCGCCTGATTGGTCGGTTAGTAATTAATTATTAATTTGACTTAATCTGGATACCGCCTATATGGCTGGTTGGTAATTATCATGCAAAGTTAATATATTATATTAAGGGAGATCTAAAATAGAAGTAATAAAAGTGGATCATTTTACCTCAGCATTTTTTTTATTGTAATTTTACTTTATTTACTTTTCAGCAATTTACTTTTCAACATTTACTTTTTAGCAATTTACTTTCAGCATTTACTTTTCAGCATTTAATTTTCAGTATTATTTCAGCATTTACTTCAGCATTTACTTTTCAGCATTTAATTTTCAGTATTTTACTTTATATCTTTTATTTTATTTAAGTGTTTTTTTACTACCCGTAAATATGTGTCGTAACTAAGCCAATTATCTGGGGTTGTGATGAAATCCAATATCACCTGTTTATAAAGGGTTAAATTATAGTTTGGGTAATTTAAAGGTTTACTTATTAAGTCTTAAGCTTAATGCTTCTTGTTGTCTGATCACCAATAAGATTGATGTGGTAAATCTAAAATGAACTAGACATAGGGATTTTAGGTTTCAGCCTTAGACTTAATAGCCCACGATCTTCCTTGAGGATATATAACCCTTAATAGATTTCCTTACAGGAGGATAGACATACCTGTCGGGCGGGGGTAGCCATAATTGGAACTTAAACTTAATGAATCCAGATAATTTGGTTGACATAGACATATGGTTCAATTTGGTTAAACTGGGCATTTGCGTCTGACCATCGACAGAGGCTTTTGCATAATTTAGTGTTCCAGGTTAGTAAACCGATTTATTACACAAACATAAAATAACCACTTCATCTTTAAAATGATATTGGAAGAAATCACAACCCTAGATAGTTTTTAATATTGAATTTTCTTAAAACCTACTTACGAACAATTTTATTTACTTGTTTTTAAATTTAGAATCGTCACCATTTCAAATCAATCAAACAACCTGTTAGATACTAGTAATCATTTGACTTCATAAAATTAATAGATTAGATACTAAGTCCTCGTGGGATCGATATTT
Source organism: Zanthoxylum bungeanum (assembly GCA_019454045.1). Taxonomy (NCBI): domain Eukaryota; kingdom Viridiplantae; phylum Streptophyta; class Magnoliopsida; order Sapindales; family Rutaceae; genus Zanthoxylum; species Zanthoxylum bungeanum. The sequence continues at coordinate 36,208 of SKCR01029259.1, forward strand.
TTATACTACTTGAACGATACGTGTGCTTGCGTTATACGTGTGTGTTTACGCCGGTCAGCTTTCCATGGTCAATGGGTCGCGCTTGACTGGGATCACTAAGTTTGTTGTGCCAAAGCCAAGGCTTAGTTGATTCAGAGGAAAAAGGTTAGGTAATACATTGGATGTATTGGCATATATAAGATATATGTTTCGGACTTGGATGTCCCCCTACCGGATCTAGGAATTGGATTAGATCCAATCGATCTTAGAGATCTACCTAGTTAATTATCATACAATTTGTTGGCCAAAGTCAAGATTGTGTGATATTTACGGGATCCTAGCCCACTAGGAAACACGGTTTCGCGAGTACTCGACAGAGGGTTAGAGGCTCGCCGAAAAATAGTGGGAGGCAAGAATTGAATTTGCAATACTCGTTCAATACTCGCCATACGCGATCATTGAAATATTTCGTCGTTAGATTAAATGTTAGTTAGACTAATATTTAAATTGTTGTTTTAATTAACAGTTAGACTGTATTATAGTTGATTATATATAATTGGATTATATTAATCAATATATTTGAATTAATTAATTTCAGTTTACAATTGATTTTATAATTGGATTATAGTAATCAATGTAATTGAGGTTAATTAATTTAGATTATATTTGATTATATAGTTGGACTATTATAATCATTATAATAAATAGTACCACAAATCGTTGATTAAATAGTTGGACTATTAGAATCAAGATATAAAAATGAAAGATTAGTGTTTAAGACATAATCCTGGGTGAAAATGTATTTAAACGACTTTAATTTTCAAATTGAGAATAAATTTCAGGATGGTCCTGGAAAAATAATAAGTTACTTTATTTGATAAAATAACATATTAAGCCTAAGCCGGAGTTAAGCAAATAAGTGGAACATGATATTTGGAATATTCATGTAATGATAACCTTAGTGCTTAATCCACTATACTTGTCATATAGACTCCTTAATTTCTTTATAAGAACTAAGGATTAGATTCTTAAAGTATGATATTGAAATTGAAAGATATTCAAAGATTAGATCTTAGAAGTACTTTTAAAATTGCAATAAATAATTCTTGGAGAATTGATGACTATTCTCAAGGAGACAAAGTCAAAGTTTACAATTAGGCTAGTAGTGCAAGACACACCTTACTTCAATATTCTAGAAACCCGAGGCTTGGCCAAAGGCTACCGGGATATTGAAAATGGCAAAGGCAAAATCATTATTATCTTCTAGGAAGATAAAAGGACATATCCCAAGAAGGAATTGAAGACGAGCAAGGCTCTGACTTCAAAAATGATTGTCATAATTATGTTCACAGCTAGTATTAAAATTAGATTTTAGATACTTAGTGTGGTACATAAAGTATATATATTGATGTTCAGAATCTGTTTTGAACATGATACTGACTTCGATTGAGATTTATCTGTGAATTGGAAACGGGACGAAAGTCGATGTTTTAACCGTAGATAGCCAAATTTAGGAACTACATTTGGGTATTTACCTAAATTTGGAAACTGTTATAATGTAACTAGTTTGACTAGAAACATTATCTCCATATCGCGTATAACCCGCTGCAGGTGTACCTTTATATTCTAGAACACTAAAGTGTATCATTATATAAAGATGATATTGAGATAAACACATTAGATGTGAATAACAGAATTTATATTTTGAATATAAATAATATCTCAAATATATAACATGACAAATAAATAGCTCAAAATGATTTGATCAGTTAAGAAACTAATTGTGGCATAGTTGTCAGGGACACTATCAAACAAGACTCGTATATCCGCACTTTTGAAGAGCGGGTACCAGGACTAATTTGATTATATTCAAATAAAGTCTACGAATCTAGTTTATTAGGCAAAGCGCCTGAAACACTATTTACTTGGTAAAAGTGTCAGTGCCACCGATCTGTTAGCCCTAGTTCATAGTGAAGCAAGTGGGCCCGTGTCTAGCTAGGCTAGATATGACTATGAATATTTCGTGACCTTTACGGATGTGGCATCGCGTATGGTTATGTGTTTCTTTAGAACACAAATCGAAAACTTTCAAGTTTCGACACGAAATAGACAAACAGATCGGCTAAAGTATGAAACCATCACGGTAAGACCGTAATGAAAAATACTTAAGCAATAAGTTTCCAGTATACTTAAAAGTATTATTTCAAATGAGGAATCCTCCCGGAACACGTCAGTTTGACGGTGTGTCCGAATAGGATTAACCGAATTTTGTTAGACATAATAAAGTTAATCACGAGTCGCTCTGAGCTACCATTTCCTTCAACGGATAAGCTTTAACCAGTGCAAGAACTTATTTACAATAAGGTTCCATAAATATCTGTTTGACAGATAACATATTAGATATGAACGGGAAAGAAACCGGGTTTCACATTCCTGTAGATTTGGGTATACTAGGTATATGTTTGGATGATACCAAACAAGAACCCAAATAGGATAAGTGCCAAATGTAGGTTATCCTAGAGATACCATAAGTATTGTACTTATACATCTCACATGAGAACAATTAGATTGTTACTCACCATGCAGTTTTCCTAAGAGGAATACCGATATGCAGTGGTAAGTGGGAGGATAGTAAAACTCGATGAAAATCGGAGTAATACTATTCAAAGGCACCAAATCTTATTGGAACACAAATAGTTCATCAAGGATGAAACTATTACTATTAATCTTCGAATACACAAGAACCTCGTAAGTCGGAGAGAGTCAGAAAACAACCTGGGGTATAGGTTTCTGATCTAACCTCATAAAGATGTCTATCTTAATGAGGAATACCAACTGACTACGTATGAGGAAGTGATACAAGGTATCGACTCCCTATTATGGCAAAGTGCCAGATAATCCGAAATGGATTCCATGTATATTTACCAGTTTGGATACTAGTTAATGTACCACAAGACATTGTGCCTATTGGTACTTTATGAGTCTTCAAGGAAGACATACATGGATGGCAACATACCAACGTATAAAGCTAGGCTTTTAGCGGAAAGGTATCGTTATCAACATTGTGTTGATTACGATTCAACCTTTTACCAGTTGCCACGGAAGATCCATTTGGATAATGCTTGTTATTCGATCCATGATTGGATTGAAGCAAGCATTAGATTCTTGGAATTATCATTTTGGTGTAATCATAATGGTTTATGATTTAATTCAAAACGAAATGATTCTTGTGTATATAAGAGGGTTAGTAGGAGCGCACTGACAGTGGCTGTCCTATAAAATAATGATAATACCTCATTTCTTGGAAATGCTATTCCCATAAAATAACTATTGGCGAAAGCTTGGCTTTAGAAATACTTTCCGAGAAACTGTACATTGAAAAATGTACGAGACCTGGTGTCTCATACGCTTTGAGCATATGGATTCACAAATAGACCAATCCGAGTGAAAGTCACTGGATTGATGTTAAGAACATCTGTTAGTATCTTAGAGAACTAAGGATGTTGTCTTAGTCTATGGAGAAGGAGAACTTGAAGTGACTGGTGTCACTGTAGCGAGTTTCCTATAACCGATAAAGACGACTAAAGTCGCAACGGTACTATACAGTTTGAATAATGGTACAGTGAGCTGAAAATCTTCCAAGCAAGATACTGTTACCGAATAAACAACAAATGCGGGTTAATTGCAGCAGCTGAAGCAATAGAAGCCATCTGGGTCAATAACAAATCTAATTAGATTAGATATGGTTCTGTTAGCAGCTGAGCTAGGCGTCAGCACAGGCTAAAGAATTAATGGTCTCATCAACGATCCAGATACATACTTCGACTATTCATCTGATCCATTCGGATCATACATCGTGGTGATGTGATGATCGAATAAATCGCATCAGACGATAATCATGAAAATCCGCTGACGAAAGCTTTTCTCAGCAGTTTGAGCCAACCGTACATAGTTCAGGTGTCAAAGACTCGAGTGACTGGCTATAGGCCAAGTGGGAGATTGTTAGACAATTATGACCCATAGCGTCACTATTTGTACAGATCACAGTGTTGTTGTACAAATTAACTATGTGACAAAGGAATTGCACTCTTATCATTTGTGATTAGATCACCCAGATATATAAATGATGAGACGTCCCTATGATTTGTTCCTGGACGGAGAATGATATGAGACAGTATCAGTCCACGTAGGATAAATCATTAAATATCCATAGTCAGAGTATTATCGAGATTGGACGTCGATAAATACGTAAAAGACTAGTATTACACTTGTGCACGTTTATGAGGGCACAACGGCATAGTTCTCATATATTTAGGTATATGATACTCATGCAAGTGTAATAGGAGGTTGTGTTTTACCGATGGTACGGGAAACAGCTTCGCTCTGGATAGACCCCCCGCGGAATCCCATTGGTAGTATGACTATGTGTCTATGGGAGTCTGCAATCAGGGTAGGTGTATTTGGTCTTAACCTGAGACTTGCACTGCTAATACATACGACAATCAATATACTTTAGTTGAGGTCGTCCAGGGCTTTAACCGGTTCTGTGTACGCCAATGCTGGGTATATTGAGAATCGTAGTGTGTTGGGTGTGATGTCAAGACGGAAGTGTCACTCCAGTCATATGGAGATGATGGTCACGTAGGATACAGAACTTGTTCTCTTAAATGCTCGAGCTATCGGGATATTATGACAAGGTCATGAATATCCGATTATAGAGACTAGTTACCAGACATCCGATATGTGCTTCGTACGGGGCAGACACAATTCCAGCCCCAGGCCTAGCACGTGAACATCCGATACTGGACAGAAATACGAAATACTACGGTATACTACACTTGGTATAGATCGTATATTCCTATAAGGATATTTCCGGAGAATTGGGTAGGCATGGCGCTTTGCTAGAAGCCAACCTTGTCTTGTAAATTGGTATAAATGTAGTACGAGGTACTTACGTGTTCGGATAGTCCGACGACCGTATTTACTGCCAACATATCCGGGGATCTCATGGGTCGCTTCCCAAAGATTCACCGATGACGTATGACTCGCACTTTTTTAATTTGGAATTAATTTGAAGAGAGAGAAAATTAATCTGGGATTAATTACGGAGATATTTTATCTGGGATAAAATATTAATTAAAGAGAGAGAACGATTAATTTGGAATTAATCGATAAAATAATATATTCGATATATTATGCGAAATTGGATTTTGACGCGGAATTAAAATTAGATTTTAATTCGGGCGAACGAATTAATTAATTCGTTAGCGACGTGAATAGTGATTTCACTAGGCGTAATCGTTTAATTACGTCGCGACAAAAAATTCGTTAATTTGGAATTAGCGAACCCGAGCCCGAGATTATTTGCGAGCGCATTCGCATTTCGAATTCGAGTGCGGCACGCAAGTCAAATCGAGCGTCAAATCATTAGTCACATCAAGCGTCAAATCACTTGTCACTTTGAGTGATGTGACTTGACAACATGTCACTTTATTAAAGTGATGTGAGTTGATGTGAATAGTGAAAGGTGGTTGAAAAGCATTATTTGCTTTTTGCTTTTTGACTTTTTGATAAAAGGAAAATGCTTTATGTATTTGTTTTGTTTTTGGAAAATAAAACAAATATATATATATATTACATTTTCTTTTATCATTTTCTCTCTCTCTCTTTACGTTTTTAGGGTTTTGGAGCCAAAACAATGGCTTCTCTCTCTCACGGTCTCAAGACCGTTTCTTCCTCTCCATTTTGGGTTTTGACCGAACAAAGAAGAGAAACAAGGAAGAAGACTAGTGCTAGCACACACATGGGTTATTAGATAGGTGATAGGGAAATGTTCTTTTGAGCTTGGAATTTATTTTTGAAGCTTGAAGCTTGGAGCTTCCCTGGTGGGCTTCAATGGCCGAATTTTGAAGGCATCAAAATAGCCCCAACCGAGCATCACAGCAGCTCAATGGAGTCCAAAAACGAGCTTCAACAAGGAGGAAAATGGATCTTGTTCTTCCTAGCAACAAACCATTCATTGTGAGTATGTATTCCACCTTACTCCTTGAAGTATTCATGCGTTTTTCTTGCTTATTTGATGGATCTTGGGACCTAATTAGAAACCAACATTAAAAAGTGCAATGATGTGTTGAATTTATAATACCTGAAAAGGGTGAGTAAAAATAATAGTACTAGTATCTTCTAAAGGACGATTAGTAGCAAAATAGTAAAATAAATCGAGATAGTCAAAAAGGTCTGAATCCTGTCGGACAAAACAACAAAACAAATCACATTTATTAGGAAAAGACAAAGAGATATAATATGGACAAGAATTTACAGCTTGATTAACGTCTATGTGTCAGGGACAAGCTTCCCATCCAATTTTCTTATAAATTGGCAAACATGGTCTTTTTGAGTCAGATTCCCGAGACTTAACTGTTGTCTTTCTTTTTGAAATTGTGTGTGTAATTTGTGAATGGCTATATGAACATATCTACTGGGATGCGTCTCAAGAGTCGAAGATATATCATCTACAGACTCCTTACTCAAGCCATCCCTAATGAATTTAATTTTATCTTCACGATTATCAGACATCATTCCTAAAGAACGACAACGAGTATTGCAATTCCAGCGTGCACATTTGTAACAAACACCCATTTGCTTAGCTCTACGTTTCTTTGCATAGGTGCTTCTTCCAAAACCAGACAGATGTGAACTAAAAGAGTCAGAAGACTCACCTGCCAGACGGACTCGTGCTTCGATTACCCAAAAAATGTCATTAGGAATACCTTTTATCATCAGTAGACTCATCCGTTCCAAGCGAGTTTTATAAACTTTCATCAGAGATTTTTGAGGGAGAGAAGGAAATTGCTTGTGAAGACTTGCGAGAGCTTCTTCTATCTTGAAATGTCTTAATCTGAAAAAACTAATCACACAAAATTAAATCATATCAAATCACAATATATACACAAATTGCATGGGTTGCCTCCCTGCGAGCGCTAAGTTTTAGAGTCGTCAGCTAGACTTGACTTCTCGATTATTAGGCTGCATCTGAAAGTGTGACACTTTCTTTTTGTCGCTCCAACGGTTCTCCCCAGTAGTGCTTGACACGCTGACTGTTAACCTTGAATTGTTGTTGGTGTTGGGATCCAGTAACTCAACAGCTCCATATGGTAAAACCTGAGTGATCACAAATGGACCTGACCACCTTGATTTCAACTTTCCAGGGAAAAGTTTCAACCTCGAGTTGTACAACAACACCTGTTGCCTTAGTTTCAACTGTCTGTGCACTATTTTTAGGTCATGCCATTTCTTGGTCTTTTCCTTGTACAATTTGGCATTCTCATAAGCTTGTAGGCGAAATTCCTCCAATTCGTTGAGTTTGTGAAGTCTTTTCTTTCCTGCAGCTTGTGGTTCAAGATTCAACTTCTTCAGTGCCCAGTACGCCTTATGTTCAAGCTCAACTAGCAGATGGCATGCTTTCCCAAACACCAATTGATATGGGGACATACCAATGGGTGTCTTGTAAGCTGTACGGTAGGCCCATAATGCATCATCCAATTTTTTAGACCAGTCCCTCCTTGTTGATCCAACAGTTCTCTCCAAGATTCTTTTGATTTCTCTTTTTGAAACTTCAACTTGCCCATTTGACTGTGGATGGTAGGCTGTGGCAACCTTGTGAGTAACTCCATATTTGGATAGGAGTGCATCAAAATATCTGTTGCAGAAATGTGTGCCACCATCACTGATAATTTCCCGAGGTGTTCTGAAGCGAGTGAAAATATTCTTTTTCAAGAATTTGATCACCACTTTTGAATCATTGGATGGTAATGCAATTGCTTCAACCCATTTTGAGACGTAGTCTACAGCAACCAAAATGTACAGGTTTCCGAATGATGGAACAAAGGGTCCCATAAAATCAATTCTCAGACATCGAATATCTCCACTTACAGAATATTTTGCAACGGCCCTTCATTTCTCTTCGAAATATTCCCCATTCTTTGACATATGTCACATTGAAGAACAAACAAGTGAGCATCTTTAAAAAGAGTGGGCCAGAACAAACCTAATTGAAGGACTTTAGCTGCAGTTTTATTCCCGCTGAAGTGTCCGCCGTATGGTGATGAATGACAGTGCTGCAAAACACTGTTGACCTCTTCCTGTGGAACACATCGTCTCAGTAATTGATCAGCACATCGTTTGAACAGGTATGGCTCATCCCAGACATAATGTTTGACTTCTTTGAAAAATTTCTTTCGTTACTGAGTTGTCCATTCCAACGGCCATTTTCCTGATACTATGTAGTTGACATAGTCAGCATACCAATGGACTTCCTGCTGTTTTATGGCAAACAGCTGTTCATCTGGAAAAGTTTCTTTGATTGATAGTTCTTTGCCAGTTGTTTCTCCATTCTCGAGCCTCGATAGATGATCTGCCACTTGGTTTTCTGTTCCTTTCCTGTCTCTGATCTCCACATCAAATTCTTGCAGAAGAAGTATCCAACGGATCAATCTGGGTTTGGCATCTTTCTTTGTGATCAGGTATTTGATTGCTGAATGATCTGTGTAGACCACCATTTTGGGACCCAACAGATAAGAGCGAAATTTTTCAAAAGCGAACACAACTGCAAGCAACTCCTTTTCAGTGGTTGTGTAGTTGAGTTGAGCTTCATTCAAAGTTCTGCTGGAGTAGTAAATGGTGTGGAATATCTTTGCTTTGCGTTGTCCCAAAACTGCACCTACAGCAAAATCACTAGCATCACACATTACCTCAAATGGAAGGTCCAATATGGTGCTACTATGATGGGGGCAGAAACCAGCTTCTGTTTTAAGATCTCAAAAGCTTCCTGGCATTCTTTGGTGAAGTTGAAAGACACATCTTTTTCCAGAAGATTGCAAAGAGGTTTTGCAATTTTGGAAAAGTCTTTGATAAATCTCCTGTAAAAACCTGCATGTCCAAGAAAACTCCGAATTCATTTGACTGATGTTGGTGGAAGTAGTTTTTAAATTGTCTCTATCTTTGCTTTGTCTACCTCAATTCCCTTTTGTGAGATCCGGTGTCCAAGAACTATGCCAACCTGCACCATAAAGTGGCATTTCTCCCAGTTGAGTATCAAGTTTGTATCTTCACACCTTTGTAACACATGTTCCAGATTTTGCAAACAATGATCAAAAGAATCTCCAAACACAGAAAAGTCATCCATGAAAACCTCCATACTCTGTTCCAACATGTCTGAGAAAATGGCCATCATACAACGCTGAAATGTGGCAGGGGCATTACATAATCCAAATGGCATTCTACTGCGGAAAGCAAAAGTACCATAGGGACATGTAAATGTGGTTTTCTCCTGATCTTCTGGGGCGATGGCAATCTGATTGTACCCTGAATATCCATCCAGAAAGCAATAGAACTCATGTCCCGCCAATTTGTCCAGCATCTGATCAATGAATGGCAGCGGAAAATGATCATTCCTCGTGGCTTTGTTCAGCTTCCTGTAGTCCATACATACTCTCCATCCAGTCACCGTTCTTGTTGGGATTAACTCATTCTTTTCATTGGTAACCACAGTAATTCCTAATTCCTCCTTTTTCGGCACACACTGCATAGGACTTACCCAACTGCTGTCTGAGATGGGGTAAATGATGCCAGCATCCAACCATTTGATGATTTCTTTCTTCACGACTTCCTTCATGATTGGATTTAGTCTCCGTTGATGTTCCACTGTGGGTTTGTACTCATCATTCATCAGGATCTTGTGCATGCAAAATGATGGACTAATGCCTCGAATATCTGCTATAGTCCAGCCAATGGCTTTCTTGTGCTCTCTCGTAATACTCTAATAATTTTTCTTCTCTCCTGCTCCAATGTTAGCGAAGATGAAATAATAACAGGTAATTCAGAAGATTTCCAAGAAATGCATACCTGAGATGACTCGAAAGTAACTTCAGCTCCAACTGTGGTGGTTCTTCAATCGAAGGCTTGATCCGGTCTTTCTTTCGGTAGTTCCAAACTTTCAATTGGTTGTGTCATTTTGAAACGAAATGGCTTGTCAAGATAGTTGATACATTCCAGAATTTCAGAATCTAATTCAGTGTCAGTCATGTTGGTGATGCAAGCTTCAAGTTTGTCTGTGGGAACTGTATCAGTATCATGAATAATACTATCAACAACATCAATTCTGAAACATTCTTCTTCTTTTTCTTCACTCGGGAATTTCATAGCTTTGAAAACATTGAAGGTAACTTCTTGGTCCTGAACTTTCATGGTCAATTCTCCTTTTTGTACATCAATCACAGTTCGACCTGTTGCTAAGAATGGTCTCCCAAGGATGATTGGCACATCTTTGTCTTCATCCATGTCAAGGATAATGAAGTCTGCTGGGAGAATGAGTTTATCAACTTTGACCAGCACATCTTCAATGACTCCTCTTGGAAATAAGAGCGTTCAATCAGCAAGTTGCAGTGAGACTGAGGTAGGCATTGCTTCTCCAATTTGCAGTTTCCTGTAAATAGAAAAAGGCATTAAATTAACACTTGCACCTAAATCACATAAAGCCTTACCAAATTTATGTTCTCCTATGATGCAAGGAATGGTGAAACTTCCAGGATCCTTCAACTTTGGGGGAAGTTTTCTCTGAATGATGGCACTGCATTCTTCTGATAATGCTACTGTCTCATAATCTCCCAATCTCCGTTTTCGTGAAAGAATATCTTTCATGAATTTAGTATAGCTGGGCATTTGTTCCAAAGCTTCTGCAAATGGGATGTTGATGTGCAACTTTTTGAAAACCTCCAAGAATCGAGCAAACCGCTTATCCAGTTTGCTTTTCTGAAGACGCTGAGGAAAAGGTGGAGGTGGAGTGATCTGTTCTTTTTCCTTTGCTTCTTTTTTCATCTATCTGTTTCTCTGCTTCTTTTGGAACATCTTCAATGGTTGCCTTGATTCCAACATCTTTGTTGATTTCAGTACCACTTTTCAAGGTGATGGCTTGACATTGCTCCTTCCCTTCCCTCGGTTCCTTGGATTTGATTCTGTGGGAAGATTTCCTGGTGGTCTGTAACTCTGAGCATTGGCCAGTTGTCCAAATTGATTCTCCAGTGCTTTGATGGAAGCAGACTGGTTTTGAAAAATAGCATCATATGCGGCTTGTTGCTTTTTGAACATCTCTGCAAGCCAATCTTTCATTTCTGGGTCTTTTTCAATCTCCTGGCTTTTGTTCTGTTGCTGGAATCCATGTGGTGGATAGTTCTTTTGCCCTGAATTGTTGCTCCATGAGAAATTGGGATGATTCCTCCACCCTGGATTGTAGGTGTTGGAATATGGATTGTTCCCCTGTCTGTTGAAATTGTTGACATAATTCACCGTTTCTTCAAGTTGATTTTGTTCTGGTGCTTCTCCATATGGTGAATTTGTGGTTCCAATGTTGCTTTGCATGCCGAGAGTCTCCATGAATTTGCATATCTGATCCAATTTGGCACTGACTGTTGTATTGGCTCCAACTTCATAAATTCCAGTAATTCGTTGAATCATGCTCCTTTCTGTTGGACCACAATGAATTGTTGTTGGCCATTTCTTCGATTAGGTCCCAAGCTTGTTCTTCTCCTTTTGCCATCAACGCTCCTCCTCAGCAGCAGCATCAATTGTGGTTCTCATTATTCCAGAAAGTTCATTATAGAATGTTTAGACTTGAAGCCATTTTGGAATCTCATGGTGAGGACATTTCCGGAGCAAATCTTTGTACCTTTCCCAAGCTTCATAGAGAGTTTCTGATTCTTGTTGTACAAAGGATGTAATGTCATTCCTAAGTTTTCCAGTTCTGGTTGGTGGAAAATACTTTGCAAGAAATTTGGTGGCTAAAGTATTCCAAGTTGTAATGGAACCTGGTGGAAGTGAATGTAGCCAAGCTTTAGCTCTGTCCTTCAAGGAGTATGGAAAAACACGCAGTCTCATTGCTTCTTCAGCTTTTCGGTTGTAATTGAAAGTACCGCAAACTTCCAGGAAGTTGCTGATGTGGGTATTAGGATCTTCAGTTGCTTTTCCCCCAAACTGCACTGATTGCTGAATCATTTGAATGCAAGTTTTAATGTCACCTGCATTTGCTGGTAAGGGAGGAAGTACAATACATGAAATGAGGCCATCAACCACCGTAATAGTTATGTCTCGAATGGGAATTGATGGTGCAACCTCCAAAGGTTCAGGTTCCATGTTAACAATTGCTTCTTGGCCTTGTCTCCTTTCCCTTCTCAACTGTCTGATGGTTCTTTCAATTTCTGGGTCAAGCGGTCGTAGTTCAAAGCTTCTGGTTCGTCTCATTAAGATTCTGATAACCTGAAACACAATAAAACGAAAACAATAAGTAAAAAAAGAAATTAGATACAAGTAACGTATCTAACCCCTAAACTAATAGTAAAGATAAAGAAGTCCTCGGCAACGGCGCCAAAAACTTGACCGGTGTAAACACACACGTATAACGAAGCAACGTACGTATCGTTCAAGTAGTATAAAAAGTATCGATCCCACGAGGACTTAATACCTAATCTATTGATTTTATGAGGTCAAGTGATTGCTAGTATCTAACAGGTTATTTGATTGATTTGAAATGATGACGATTCTAAATTTAAAACAAGTAAATTAAATTGCGTGAAAGTAGATTAATGAAAATTCAATTTAATAAACTATCTAGGGTTGTGAATTCTTCCAATATTATTTAAAAATGAAGTGGTTATATTATAGTTGGGTAAATAATTTGATTTATTAATCTGGAATATTAAATTATGTAAAAGCCTCTTTCGATGATCATTTACAAATACCTAGTATAATCCAATTGAACCATATGTCTATGTCAACCAAATTACCTAGATTCATTAAGATTAAGTTCCAATTATGACTACCCCCGCCCAAGATATATTCCTATCCTGTAAGGAAATCTATTAAAGGGTTATCTATCCTCAAAAAAGACCGTAGGCTATTGAGTCTAAGGTCTTTAAACTTAAAATCCTATGTCTAGTTTATTTTAAGTTTATCTAATCAATTTTATTAGTGGCCAGTTAATAAAAAGCATTAAGATTACGACTCAACAAATAACTCTTTAATTACCCAAAAACTATAATCTAACCTTTTTAAAACCGGTGATATTAGATTTTATCACAACCCTAGATATTTAATTTAGTTACAACACATAGCTAAAGCTGATATAAACTTAAAAGACATAAAATGAAATTACTGAAAAGTAATAAAAAGAAATGCTAAGGTAAAAGGAATTAACTTCTACTATTCACTATTTAGATATTCCCATAAAATAATATATATAAACTTTGTGATATTTTAAATCAACCGTCTGGAATGGCGGTATCCTGATTAAGTCAAATTCAAATATATTAGCCATAAGGCGGAACAGAAATATAAACTTAAACCAACCGTCCAGTATGGCGGTATCATCATTAAGTCAGGTTTAACCAATTTAAATTGAATAACCAACCGTCCGGAATGGCGGTATCCTTTATTAATTCAGGTTTTAATTAGTTTATATATTATATTTTAAGGGAGATTAATCTAAATAGCAAAAGTAAAAGAATTACCTTTTTACCTTAGCATTGGAGAAGTTACCCCCTCATGGATGAATAGTAAAAGTAAAAAAGTTTAAGAAAGTAAAATTACTATTTATAGAAGAAGAAGATTACTATTACAAAACATAATTAAAACTGAAATTTTAAAGAAACTAAGAAGAGAACTCCCAATTTATATAAGAGATTTGAGAGGAAATGGTACATTTGAAACTAAAAATTCGCTCTGAATTTATAGGCCCGAATAAGCCTCTGGCGTCGCGACGCCAAGGGCTTTGGCGTCGCGATGCTAACCCCTTTTTGCTTGGCACAATCTCGTCCGGACACGTGGCAAGGCGGCTGAAAAATTTCGGCTCGTTGAAGTTTTGACACGTGGCATGCGGCGCACGTTAGCAGATCGCTTGTGATGACACGTGGCACGGATCACGTTAGCAAAGTCAAACTGGTCAAACTTTGACTTATTGACCTGGTGCATGTTATCAGCCCCTCCGCGCACGTTAGAGGTCGGGACGCCAAGGGTTTTGGTGTCGGGACGCCCAAAATTACCAAAATACCCTTTTTGCCAAATTTCACAGTTTTGCTCCAAATCACCTCCAGAATATCCTGAAACTTTATTTATCTACAAAATAACACAAAACACATCAAAATATTCACAAAACTCAAGAAACTATACAAAATATTAAGCTAAATGAATGAGAAATAGTGATACATTTATCACTCATCAATATTACAAACTTTTCAATTTTAGCTCATGTCCGTATGTTACTATATGTTGATAATATCTGCTAACTGAGCATATAAAGATCCATTTTAGTCAGTTTTATGGAGAATTCACAAATTAAATAATTTAAAATGAAATAAACAAAAATGAACTTGTTCCGAAATAGGTTTGATTATGTCTCAGGAGTGGAAACTCTTTACTCAGCTATCTCTTATCAATTTCACCTTTTTAGTCAAATAAAAACACAACATATTTTTGTAATTTTTGAAAAAAAAAATTTCAATTTTTTATTTTTCGAAAAATTTTGGAATAAAAATAAAAAAAAACAACACACAAACTAAAAACAAGGTATGATCAACTAATTAATTCCTCCCCCAAACCTAAATGAGACATTGTCCCCAATGTCTTAAACAGTAGAAGAAGAGTTTAGAAGATAATACCTGGTTAGCTGAAATTTTACAGGAAATTAAATGTTAAGATCCAGATTAATCCGACGCCTCTTACCATGATCGTCCTTGGACCAATTTATCTTTGAAAGAATAGGGTCAATTTGTGGTTCATTGGCTAAGATTTGGTCAATTAGATCCGGAGCAGTTCTGGCAGTGAAGAGGAGTTCTTTTAAAGGTTTTGACACGAACCCATTTCTCCGAGCATCATCAAGAAACACACAAAGAAAATCATAAAATCCTTCAACGTTGTACAGTCCAAGCGGTTTCTGGTGTATGTTCAGGTTCACCCAAGATAACACTGTAAAAATTTCCTCCAATGTACCCAAGCCACCTGGCAAAGCAATAAAAGCATCAACACGATTAATCATTTCTACCAGTCGTTCAGACATACCTGGCACAATAAGTTCCTCTCTGTTTGATGGTTCAATAAGATTTGCCTCTTCCAAGGGTTTTAGGATGATTCCCAAAACGTGACTGCCTCTTTCATGTACGACCTTTTAAACGATCCCCATTAGTCCAAGATTTCCTCCGCCATATATTAAGTGCATATTCCTTGTAGCTAAGACTCGACCCAATTCATGTGTTGCTTCTATGTATTGTGGCTTAGTACCAACACTAGTACCGTAAAACACACAGATATTTTCAACTCGTCTTCTTGAAGTAGCTTTCATGTTTTACTCTGGATGTCTTCAAAATTGCAATGATGAGTTGAATTTATAACACCTGAAAATGGTGAGTAATAATAGCACTAGTATCTTCCAAAGAACGATTGTTAGCTAAACAATAAAAGAAATCGTGAACGGTCAAAAAGTCTGGATCCTGTCTACGAAAATAAAGATAATTACAACAAAAAAGCAAATCAAAGTAATAATTAAGGCAACAGAATTGTGTACGCAATACGCCATTCGCTTAGTATAAATTCATTAGGATGCGTCTCAAGAATCCATTCCTTACTCAGCCATCACTAATGAATTATCTCTTATTTTTTCCAAACACCATTCCTTCTGTCTTATGCTTTGGTTGAGCTTTTCTCTACAAAAATAACACACAAAATTAAAAACTCTACAACATGTATACACAAAATATAAAAATAGAAATTACAACAAAGTGCATGGGTTGCCTCCCTTCTAGCGCTAAATTTTTCATCTTCAGCCAGATGTGACTGAAATCTATCCGTCAAGGAGGTTTCAACGTCGTTTTGGACGTCGGATTAAACAAAATCCCGTGTGCGTTGCTTTTGAAGTGTCTTTTCCAATGGTAAAGGGGCAAAAAGACTTTTGTCCCATTCAGTGCTTGTGCCACCTTTTTAACCTTTGTTGCTTCAGTGGTTCCTGAAAAGAAAGAAAGAAAATCAGGAGGTCTTGTATGGTGCTTGACTTGGAATGAGAGTTCCATTCTGTCAAGCTTCTGGGTGATATCTTTGATTTGTACCCCCCAAAACAGTGATGTTTCGCCTGAATGCATTGGATTCTCAATAAGTTCAGACATTTGCTCCTCCATTTGCTCTGCTTCTTGCTCCACCTTTTCTTCACAGATGTATTTTAAAATTTCCGTATTCAATTCTTCATCCGTCATCTGTGAAATACATGCTCCATAAGTGTCAATCTGAGGATGTAAAGTTATGTCTGTTTTTAGGTCTTCATCCTCTGATCTGAGTGAAATGATTGGCTCAAGTAGATCTTTTTCAAAAATTTATGCAATGGAAGCTCCAAGATCTTCATTTGGAGGAAAGAAATTTTCATCCTCATTTGTTGGTGCAGTTGGTACAAATAGCTCAACTTCTTTATCCTCGTCAGAGTCAGAATAATAAAAATCAAATTGAGACTTTGTTGGTTCATGCTCCTGAACTGATACCTCTGATTCTTGATACTGTTCAGCCTCATCCTCTGTTATGATGTCATGATGAATCTCAGGATAATCGAAGGCTTCTTCAGTATTATTTGAATTTGCTTCGTGAGATATGTAATTCAGGTTATCTGTTAATTGTCTAACTTGATCTGTCATCCTCTGTATAGACATCGTTTGACTCTGAATTTGTGCATCAAATTGAGCTTCCCGTTCCTCGAACCAATATTTGAGCATGTGAATCAACTGATCTTCCTCTGATGGTTCTGGTTCTTGGTGAAGATCGTAGAAGGATGGTGGATAAGATGGAAAGTATGATGGTTCTTTATACCATGAAGGATTTTGATAGCTCTGCCACCCTGGATTGTAGTTGTACTCACAATGATCTCTCGGGTGGTTACCATTACATATGTCACATCTCCTCATTGCGTCTTGTTGAGCAAATGAGGTATTGCTTGGTTCTGGCATCCAGTGATAGTTGTTGGGCTGGACAACAGGCCTCAGAAAACCAGACTGTTGCTCCCAGATTTGGGGTGTATCTTCTTCTAGTAAAGCTCGTAATCTTTCAATCTCCTAATAATGTTCCATTTTTTTAATCACCTGAAAACAAAAGAAAGAAATAAAAATAAGGAAAATTATATACAAGTAAATTAGATAGCTTCAAAATTAATAACTCAAGAAAAATAAGTCCCCGGTAACTGCGCCAAAAACTTGACCGGCGTAAACACACACGTATAACGCAAGCGCACGTATCGTTCAAGTAGTATAAAAATATCGATCCCATGATGACTTAATACCTACTATTGTTATTAATTTTTGAATCTATTTATTTACAAATATCTAATTAAATGAAGAAGAGAATGATTGTTTGATTGGTTGAATGTGGTTTTCCTTAATTAAAATAAATAAAATAAACAAAAGAAAATACTAAGGAAAATAACAAAAGACTCAAAAATCTAGGGTTGTGAATCTTTCTAATATCTTTTAAAAGATGAAGTGATTATTTTATGTTTGTGTAATAAATTGGTTTACTAACCTGGAACACGAAATTATGCGAAAGCCTCTGTCGATGGTCAGACGCAAATACCCAGTTTAACCCAATTGAACCATATGTCTATGTCAACCAAATTACCTGGATTCGTTAAGTTTAAGTTCCAATTATGGTTACCCCCGCCTGACAGGTATATGTCTATCCTGTAAGGAAATCTATTAAAGGGTTATCTATCCTCAAGGAAGATCGTGGGCTATTAAGTCTAAGGCTGAAACCTAAAATTCCTTTGTCAAGTTTATTTTAAATTTACCGCATCAATCTTATTGGTGATCAGACAACAAGAAGCATTAAGCTTAAGACTAAATAAGTAAACCTTTAAATTACTGAAACTATAAAATAACCCCTTATAAACCGGTGATATTAGATTTCATCACAACCCCAAATAACTGGCTTAGTTACGACACATATTTACGGGTAGTAAAAACTTAAATAAAATAAAAGACATAAAGTAAAATGCTGAAAAGTAGATTGCTGAAAAGTAAATGACGGAAAGTAAATGCTGAAATTAAATACTGAAAATTAAATGCTGAAAAGTAAATGCTGAAAGTAAATTACTGAAAAGTAAATGCTGAAAGTAAACTGCTGAAAGTAAATGCTGAAAAGTAAATGCTGAAAAGTAAATTGCTGAAAAGTAAATGCTGAAAGTAAATTGCTGAAAAGTAAATGCTAAAAGTAAATTGCTGAAAAGTAAATAAAGTAAAAGTACAATAAAATAAAATGCTGAGGTAAAAGGATCCACTTTTATTACTTTTATTTTAGATATCTCCCTTAATATAATATATTAACTTTGCATGATAATTACCAACCTGCCATATAGGCGGTATCCAGATTAAGTCAAATTAATAATTAATTACCAACCGACCAATCAGGCGGTAACCAGTTTAGTCAGGTTAAAACCAATTTAAATAATTACCAACCGACCAATATGGCGGTATCCTCGTTAAGTCAGATTTTAACTAGTTTATATATTATAATTAAGGGAGATTAATCTAAATATTAGTAATAAAAGTTTTACCTTTTACCCCAGAAAATGGGAGTTACCTCCTCATTACTGAAAAGTAAAAACTGAAAATTAAAGAAAGAAAAATATTGTGCGTAAAAGTAAATTGCGGAAAGTAAAAACTGAAAAGTAAAGAAAAGAAAGTGCGAAAGCGGAAATTAATTACTGAAAGCTGTAAATAAATAAACAAGATACAATCTTCTTAGTATTCTTAAGGAATTCCTAAGAAGAAAGTATGAATTTACAAATGAAATGACTTGGTATTTATAGGCAAAATTTTGCCTCCATCAAATCATCCACCAAATCCATTATTAATTGCTCCACTAATTGCTCCACTAATTGCTCCACCAAATCCATTATTAATTGCTCCACTAATTGCTTATCATGTTTGGTGGTGATTTGATAATTTTTATTATTTATTTATTAATTTATTTTTTGCTTTGAAAATGATTGAAAATGACTTTAATAATTACACACAACACACTTCTGGATGGTTCATCAATTTCGGGCATGAAATCTTCAGAATTCGAAATTATTTTGTCTTCAAAGGTTGTAGAGCTTTGCGTCTTCTTTACTCTGGAACTTGAATTAGATCAATCCGATATCGGCGTAAAAAGTTATTCCCAAAATACGACAGATGCGCAAAATTGGAATTTCCAAAACTGCACTTCGTTAAAACGCCCTTTCAAGTTTCCAATCTCCAAAATTAATATATCAAGTCCAATTTTTGCCCTTAT